>RJWJ010008551.1:0-53040 GCA_004363605.1 Indri indri
TAATCTATAATTTTTAAAAGTAATAAAATGTCTGAGTACAGCTTTCAAAAAATGCTTATCTAACCAGTGCCTAATAAAATTGGCATTTCTCTAAAATCCCTTCAGAGTGCTACAAACATTTATAATGTAATGGAAATAGTTTTATTCTACAAAAATCCTTCAATTCACTTTATTTTAGTTAGAAACAAAATTTGCCTTATATTAATATTTTGAGTATACATAGTAATTTGGTGCACTTAACTTTTAAAAACGGTACAACTTCAAACTGAAAAACCAGTATCTGAAAAACCGCGCTCTGAATACACGCCACATGATCACTATATACTTAAAGATCATTTAATCTTTATGGATCTTAATAAGATCCTTAGTTCAGTGGCATTACCTCAGAGTTAAAATGCTTTAAAATAGTCACACACGAAAAATAAAGCAGCATCTATCTACACCAGATTTTGTTTTTCAACACTTACCTCTATTCAAATTTACAGTGACAGTATTACATTTGTCAGACAGATGCAAAGCAGCTTCATCCAAGATTATTCTGAGGCAAGAAAGATAAAACCAACAACTGAAAAACTTAAGGTCTGAATGTTACACCACATGACACTATGTACTTAACTGCATCATTCTTTTTGCTATGAATATTATCAAAATCATGTGCTGTTTCCAACATAATTGTCATCTAACTTTTTTTAAAAACTTACTGTTTATGAGTGCTAGGAATATTTAAACAGTGTAAAGAATGAGGTTAAGTCATCTGCTCAAATTAATTCCAAATTTTGAGCAGGTTTTCTTTTTAATAGATGTCCAAATTGACACGGTTTAAATTATAAAGGTCGAAGTCTGTCAAATATTATGTGAAGTTTACTATATGTTTTAAAAAGCAAACTAAGAATCTCAAGAATTAATTTTTTCCTTAAAAATGAAATGCAATAATGAAAGGGTAGCTGGAATGAGTCACCTGAGAAAGAAAAATTGAGTAACCTGGATAAAAGGATGTGGCTATTAGTAAAAGAATGACTTTAACAAAAGATGGAGACTTCAATAAAATGGTTTAGGTAAACATCAATTAGTATGTTTTGAGCAGCTATATTTAGTGTACAATAAGGTTTACACAGGTACCTGAGAGTAGAAGAAGATTTATCCAGTGCAACACTACTAGAAACGCTGAATGTTTCAACAGTAAGAAGAGATCGGATTGGCAAATAAAGAGGCCTAATATCAAAAAGAAACAACAGAGTATCAGTTTGATACGATGTCAGAAACTCTTTTAAAAAAACATTTTGAACATTAACTCTACTGAATTATGGTTTTTTTCCAAAGCTTTTTACATATTTTAATGAATAAAACTTTATTTTGATCCATTTGTAACTTACCTATAATCAAGTGCACAGCTCCAAAGATGAACATGAAAAGTTGTAAATGATGTTGGAGGATTATAACCCAAAACAGGTTCATCAGCAATATTTAAGAAGTATAAAATCTACAATCACAAAAATATAAAATGCCCTGCTTTAGAAGAAAAAAAAGTTTTGATATAATATCCTTAATACCAATGTAAAACAGAGTATCTCAGTCAAAGCAACCATTAAACTGAAAATCATAATGCTAAAAGAAAAATATCATCATTTTGAAGAAATTCATTTCAAAAAGAACTTGCCCCCAACCTCACAAAAAAGGTTAACTGTGGAAGGTGATGATGTTTATTTGACTACAGGAATCATTTCACTATGTACATGTATATCAAAACATCATGCTGTACATCTTAAAATATATACAATAAAAAGTACTTGCAAAATTAGAATTTGAAATGAAGAGGCCCATCCAACAATTGCAATGCTACAGAAACCTTAGAAAGCCGTACCTTATGAAATTAGTAACAAAATATGCATAATATAATTTCATATGATTTTGCTTGGAACAGTTCTTAAAAAAATACATTTTGCTGAAAACTTCTCAAAACCAGATTTTCTATATAACCCATTGCAGGGGGAAAATCTGGTTTTCTATATAACTTGTTGTTGGAGAAAGTTCTTTTTCCTTAATTTATACTTACCTCAGTCTAAAGTCCCTCTCACCAACACCTATTCTCTTGTACTTCTAATCTAAGCAAAGAAAGAGGTTATGCCAAACCTCTCCCTTACGGCCAGTTAGTGTTCATTCTAACCATTTCTCCATGTCTACCAAGTAGATAGACAGATCTCCTGTTTCCTAAATGCTTTAACAAGAAAAGCATTTTGAATATTTAAAATTAATTTTTTCCCAGCACAACTAAAAAGTTCCTCTTTCCAAGGAACAGTAGAAAGAATCAGTGCACTATAGTTTTCATTCTCGCATAAAGAAAAATTAACTTATTATTCAAAGTTTCCTCTGAAAAATGACCAACTGTATTTTATTACCATGAAGAGTTATCCAACTGGAAATTAATTCCGGAAATCCCAATAAAATGCCTTAAAGCAATATCATATTATTGGCCTAGGGAATAATATGGCAATCATGGCACTTAAAGAACTTCTGGTTATAAAAGCAATTCAGTACACCATTCGCTGCTCCTCTACGCCAGACACCCTACAGGTCCTTTGACACAAAGTCCTTTTCCTTCCTTTGATGACATAAAAGACAATTCCATCATTGAAGTTTTAGGACCACATTTCCAGGTAAAAAAAAAAAAAAATCAATTACATTCTGACATGATAATAATGTTCTGTGTCTTAACCTAAGAAGGTGGTTACACAGTAGTGTTAACTGTAAGTTACTGAGCTAAACATTTATGACTTGTCAACTTTTCAGGATGTGTATTATATGTCAATATAAATTTTAAAATAAGTTGATACACATATAACACCTCCCTTACCTGCTCATGCCAGCTAAGCCCGGAAGGAAGCATTCTATGCTGGAGAGTGGCTCCCTTCAGTCCTACAGCAATGAGAAATTCCTACAGAGAACGACAACACAAAGAACTCTATTTACCACCCATATAACCCTATAACCTAAAAGCTTTTCCCAGGAAAATGTATTGCCTAGTATGCAATTATTTTTAGCTAGTAATTAAATCAACAGCAAGTATTAATGGTATTAAAGTACAAAATACAAACCTTTGTATTGGACTCTGATTTATCAGACAATATTTTAACTGCAACAGAAAGCATATTTGAACTCTCTCCTCCAACACCATCTGAAGAACCTCTACTGAGGCCGTCTTCTTCAGAGGAATAAATAGTAGGTTCCAACCAATGTGGGCGGGTTGAACTGGGCAGTCGTGCTTCTGTGGGAAGAATCACTCCATCCACCATGCCTATATCCACATTGAGGTAAAAGTATTAACAAAATGATTACTCGAAATTAGTTCATGGACTTCCAAAACTACAAACAAAAATCTATGTACTTCCATTGAATATAACATAATCCTGGAGGCATAATGACCAAAAACTAGCTTGGCATTAATAATCCACTCCTCTTTATTAATGTGGGTATGACTGACAGGGGGAAAAATATAAGGGGAAAAAATATAAGCTAGGATTCTGAAACGCTAGGAGGATTAAATTTAAATAAGAAAATCTCATAAACATTGAGAAAATATAAGCATCTCATTTCCATTCAAGAAGTTCTATACCTGAAATCAAGAGGGAATATTCCTTGAGAGGGAATAAAGAAGATAAAGTCCTATCAACTGATGAACAGATCCATAGGATGTGATATATCCATACAATGGAATATTATTTGGCAATAAAAAGTAATGAAGTACTGATGTAACTTGGATGAATCTTGAAAACATCATGTCAAATGAAAGAAGCCAGTCACGAAAGACCAAATATCATAAGATTCTATTTACATGAAATTTGCAGAATATGAAAAATCCACAGAAGCAGAAAATAGATTAGTGGCTGCTTAGGAGCGGTGGAGGATTACAGCTAAAGTATATGAAGTCTCTTCTTGGAGTGATGAAAATGTTTTAAAATTGACACTGGTGATGGTTTCATAACTCCATGAAATTTGAAAAACCATTGAAATGTATATTGTAAATGAGTAAACTGTATGGTATGTGAACTATATCCCAATAAAGCTATTACAAAAAAAGAATATAAAGTTTACTTCTATTAATAATTTACAGTATTATTTTGACAATGGGATCAGAATCCCCCACAGAAAATAGTTTATATCAAAGTTCTGTTCTCAACAGATTTTCTTTATTAAACAAGAAATTTAAGCATGTCTAAACAGAAGTGAACAAAACACACATTTTTTCCTACCTTTGTGATATAGACTGAAACTGCTAGAATGAAGGCATATGTAGTGCTTGTCATCAAAACCTTCATATTTTGTCACGCAAAATAATGAACCACTATTGAACTCTAACCAGAATTCACCATGTTTGTTTTCCAACATATCTCCATTATCTTGCTGGTAAAAAAGTCAGAAAAACATAGATGTCATTATTTAAACGCAGAAAAGTAAGAATATCCCTTGGGATGCTCCTTCTTGGTTCAGCTTAGGAAAATCTCCTACATCACAGCAAAGCAGTCTAATTCTTGATTCATTCAATACAGTGGTACTAAAAACTAAAAAACAAAATAAATACTATGTGAGACCTCTTCTGCCAAATGAATCCCTGTACTTCATCCTCCTTCATCACAGATAAATTACCAGTTACCATCCCTAGGAGCAGAATTAGCACCAGTTTGCAAGAGAGAGGGCCGCACAAAGTTGGACCTGCAATGAAAGCTAAATCCTCAGAGTTGCTGTCATCATGGTGCGCCTCAGAACACTGGTCTTCATCAGTCACTGAAACACCCTCAAACTACTTCAGTCACGGGATGTATAACATAGCAGATTTATCTAAAATAAAATACATTTGAAAAAACACTTTGGATTTGTAAACCCTACCTTCACATCTGTGTACACTGCCATTAATCCATGATTAATATTCAGAAGAACTGAGAGAAAACTCTGTGAGTTCTTGTTCTGAGAGTCTAGTTTTTTTTTCCTACGGGAACGATAGTTGGGATCAACAGTGGAAAAATACTGCAAAGTCTCCTCCTCAGATCCACTCTCCTCATCTATGAGAAATAAACACACAATTACATGGTTCTGATAGCTTATTAAAATAAAATAGGAACTTAAAAATTATCACAAAAATATTTTATATTTATAACCTGCTTATTTTTACTAACATAGTGTGACAATAAAAATATACTTTCTATGTTTTTCATTTTTAGTCCTGAATTTCAAACAATGTGTATACTATTATTCTAAAGATAACATATTTAAGTGATAATGATATTCTCAATATACAGATAGAAATGGAGAAATATTCTTATAAATTACTAAAGGAAATTATAAAATATAGTTACAATGAAAAACATAGTAACAAATATTTTTAAATCTACAACTGAAAAGGTTACTACTTTGCTAATTGATAAACTAGGCATTTTAATTCAGAACAAGTTAAAAATATATTACCATAGTGAACTGTAGATTTAAATGGACTAAAACTATCTTTATTAAAGGTGTTAATCAGTTGACTGGCTACTGAAAGCCCAATACCATAGGAAATATTTTCTAAGGTCTCCACTGGTGAAGGAGCTGTTGGCTCCCACAGGAGCAAGTCATTGAAGAGCCTATAAAGACAAAAGTTGAAAAATTAAGTACATAATTCCTACTTCAACTGAAGGCAAACTAAAGCATCCTTCTAAGAGATCACATGAACAATAATTTTTTTAAATGATGAAATGGAAATTAGATCCTGTAAAAGAATTTTAAAAACAATAACAAAAAGAACAATGGTGTTCTTTCAACAGAAAAGAACTGATATGGCGGCCGGGCGCGGTGGCTCACGCCTGTAATCCTACCACTCTGGGAGGCCGAGGTGGGCGGATTGTTCTGAGCTCAGGAGTTCAAGACCAGCCTGAGCAAGAGCGAGACCCCCGTCTCTACCAAAAATAGAAAGAAATTAATTGGACAGCTAAAAATATATATAGAAAAAATTAGCCGGGCATGGTGGCGCATGCCTGTAGTCCCAGCTACTCGGAAGGCTGAGACAGTAGGATTGCTCGAGCCCAGGAGTTTGAGGTTGCTGTGAGCTAGGCTGACGCCACGGCACTCGCCCCAGGCAAGAGAGTGAGACTCTGTCTCAAAAAAAAAAAAAAAAAAGAACTGATATGGCTATATGCAGGGCAGAGATAAAGGAATCTGCACAGACGCCTGCACAAACACTTGCCTAGTTTTACCTGTGTTATATGCACCAATTACAGATTCATATTGTACTTCTAAATACACTTTAAAGACAGAAGCCAATTAAAAATAAAAACCCACAGAGAACAAAAGGAAGACTATTCACGTATGAGAGAGCACTTTGTAAACCACAAATGATCAGGCATCGTCTCATTTGACCCTCCCATCAACCCTGGGGGGTGTCTAGAGGAGAATCATCATTCTTACTTCAAGAAATTGTCTCATAAAGGGTAAGTGACCTGCCCAAGATCACACACAGCTGGAATTAGAGTCCAGATTATGTCCACCTTCCAATTCAGTTCTTTCTCTAGAGATATCTACTTCTTTTTTTCTTGTCAACAGAAAGCCCAGCTTCACTGGGAAGACATCATGAGATGAAGAATGCATGTGGAGTAGGGAACAAGGAGATGAAAACCTTTCAGACCAGCTAGACTAACCCAATAGATACTGGCGACCAATGGGGTTGACAGATGTCTTAACTAGGCTACTATCACAACCTACTCTTTCAAAGAAATACTCATCACTACTCAGATGCTCCTCTGGTCTAGCCTCTTCCCTCACTCACCCTCTAAGCTTTTAAGAAAATGCAAACTTTACAATGTCTTCTAGAAAGCCTTATTACCAGATTTGGACCCACAACACATCCTTCGCACATACCTATTTAGATTACAGCTCCTGTAACACTCTCTTGTGTTTCCTCATTTCCCCTTTCTGGGCTGCATGCCCCCAACAGAGAGATTCGTGTCTCACCATCTCTATATGTGCCTAGCACAGTGGTGTCACACAACAGACACTGACAGTCGATGAGCAGAGGACAGTTGGGTGACTCACATGGAAGGATTGCCAAAGCACAGGCTCATCGTAAAAACCTAGTGTGAATGCCATTCCAAGTGCCAAGTGCTGAGCCAGCCCTGCCCCTCCGGTGAGAAGCCACTTCCCAGGCCAATTCCTGGGCTTCTGAAGCCCTAGAAAGTATAAACGGTCCTGAGAGTCACAGCAGATTATAATCTGAATCTACAGTATAATGTACTGTGACGCTCAGTAGAAATGCTCTTCATTTACTTATTCCCTACCAACATTCTCTCATCTTCTTATAAAAGAAAACTATTACTTTAAATAAAGTATATACATATGATATATGACCTGTAAATGTAAGTTTCACATGATTTTACTATGATTCCTTATTTATATTTTAGTCTAAGCACCGTCTTGACACCATTAATAATACAAAACATTGGATGGTATTTCTAATATTAAGAAAGAAAAAATACTTAATATATTTAAGGACATATCACCATGATTCTGTGTCCATGAGCCTGAAATACAACAGATACTCATTAAATATTTGATTTATAAAACCAGTTAGAATTCTTTTTTATATTCTACATTAAAGGACTTTTGACATAGAAATATTCTCTTGTACCTGAAATAGTCTTTCTAAAAAGAGCCAGCTGACCAAAGCACTACAGGAATAAACTGCTATTTTAAACGTATGAAGTGAAGGCAGAGTTGGTTGTAACTCCTGCTCAGACAAAGAGATTTTAAAACAAAGACAAAAGGACAGTATTGAGACATTCAGTAAAACTCAAACGGGGTACGAGGATTACATAGTAGTAGTTATCCATATTAGCATCCTGATTCTGATGGTTGAATTACAGCTATACAGAATGTCCTTGTTTGTGAGAAAGTCACAACAACACCTATTTAACAAACTACCCAGATTAATATATATTCTATTTCCCTGATTTAAGCAATCAACTGCCCAGTCACCCTCAACTGGCATAATGACTAATGTCCCCCATGTGCTACTGCATGCTGCTGGGACTGCTCTCTAAACTAGAGTTCTCACCTGAGAACTTTTGCTCCCGTCAGTTGAGTTAGTTATTTTATAGATTCACCAAGGATCCTGCTAGCCCTCTGCACAAGTATCTCCTAACACTTCCTGTCACTGCACATGTAGAAAAGATACCGTTTGCTCGGTACCCTGCAGTAAGCTGACAAGGGGCAATCAGCCAACCTGAGGGCTGAGGAAATAAGTATCTCACACGTCAGTAACTGGGCAGTAGACACACTGGTTAGGAAACCGCTCTGACAACAGCACATCACAATGGTAACAGTTCTGTAGTCACCATTAACACCATACAAAGTACACTGAGATGGTAGATGGCATCTACAGCAAGGAAAAAAAAAGGAGAAGGGGGAAACAGGGAGGCAGCTAGACAGAAAATGATTCCAAAGATGAGACTAACTGTGTTTAAACTTACCTATTATACAGCTTCTCATAAAAGTTCTTATTAGGTAGTGTTATATGAATATTTGGTAACGTAAGTTCCAGCACATAGTGAGAATTGCTGATTGCTTTATCCTGAAACTCTGTCATTTCTACTGGGTCTCCTGGCATCACCATCTAAAACATAGTTTAGTGCAAAAAAGGGCATCAAAAAACTATTTATGCTTAAAATAGCAGTACCATCTTCTTCACATATCCATAGGACTTGGTGTGTGAACAAATAAATAAGCATGTAACATTTAACTGAGGAAAATATACATCAAGAAAAAAACATATTGTTCAATCTTGGAGTTAAAAACCTACCAGAAACAACATACGAAGCACTTTGTAAAAGATAAAAAATTAAAAGCATTCCTGTAAGACAGACGACAATAGTGCTCCTTTGTTGCTCGCTCATACTTTTATCTTACCTGTTCATTTTCAAACATTACTCTACGAGAAGAAAAAGGAGAGGGGGCTGGTCTTCTTAGATCACAAACATCTTTCAGGGAATGTGCACCTCCTTCCTCTTCTTCCTGGTAGTGACCATCATTCTCTTCTTCCTCCTCAGCTGCTATTCTCTCCAAAATGGAATGCATGGCTGGTGGATTTATTTTCAGTACAATTCTGATAGCGACAACAACAAAAAAAGATCAAGATGTAAGTGTAAACAACAAAACTCTCACTTTTGTGCAAATTAATACAATGGCCACAGGCTGAATCTTAATCATAGGATTAAGCTTCTCTACAAAGTCTAATTATATCTAACATAACCCACGTTATGAATGTGTTGTAAACTTAAAAGTATGGAACTAAAACAAGTAAATAAAAGAAGGATATTAACATTTCATAGTTGGTTACTGAAAGTCTGATCTTTTGAGGGCAAAAAGATTATTTCGAAATTTCATTAACAGCCAGTAAATTTTACTTAATTCTGTAATAGTTATTAACATTAAACCAAACCCTCTCATATACAGTCTGTTCTGCTTTAATGGAATACGTGCCTACAGAGAAACCCCATGCTACATAAATTGTTCAAATGGAAAAAAAAACCAAACTGATTTAGGAAATGGCTTTAGAACTGCAATAACAAATTTATTTTTTCCTCCAGGAATTTCAATAGAAAAGGGCTTGTATTACTGCTTTGTAGCCACAAACTTAAATATCACTGAGTTAATGCAGCCTTTGACTTGACTACAAAAGCTAATAAGCTTTTGCTCCAGAGAAATACCATTCCTTTCCTCATCTTCTGCAGGACATCACTAAGCACAGGCTTTTTATTCTCCTTTTATCATCACATCAACCCACTATTATGATGAGGCATGGAACCCTCAAACAAAATAGCTGTGTTGCATCTATAATAATTTTTTTCCCCTAAGTAGGGGGTATCACTTGGTTCCAGTAAACTATAACAAACTGTTTCCTGATTTATGGAAATCCTAATGTAAACTGAACTTCTAAATTATTTAATTGACGTAGATCCAATTCTTATGATGAAAACTTGTACCCTAAACATATGCTCATTATCAGGCATGTGCTTACAATGCCTGTCATAAGACTCTGATAGGTCCAACACATAGTGGAAAGGAGGTGTAAAAAAAGGCAGGTGGGAAAATGGCACAAAAAGGATCATTTTAATTCTCTGAGAGTCTACAAATAGTGTTAAATATAAGAATGACTCACTATATCAAGTAAACTAAGTTCTTTTAAATATTAACATGATCCAAGCCTACTATCAGGCAAATGTAAAGAATTGATTCCTTCTGCCTAAGAAACCCTGGAATAGTGGATCTCAAAGTCCAGCTGCATATTGACATCACCTGGTATCATTTTTAAAATACAATGATGCCCAGGTCCTATCTCAGAATCTTAGAGTAGGGCTCAAGAATCAGTATTTTGTAAAAGCTCCCCAGATTTGAAAAACACTCTCCTAAAGCAATAACTGACTGTAAAATTCATTTGACAATTAAGTAAATGGTGCCTTATATCTCTTCTACTATAGCCTTGAAGTATTTTTAAAATTATTATTTGTAAAATTATTTTGTCCCTCTATTTAGACTAGGTAACTTGAGATCAAAAAATAAATTTTATACTTCCTTCTCTCTCTCACACTATCTAACATACACATTTCATAGAGCAGTGATCAATAATTTTTTTTATTTGACTTGTCCATCTTCCTCTGGGTTCTCTCAACAAGGCTGAATATTTTTAGCTTAAATTTAATGCCAAAATGTTGGTTAAAGGATGATACTATTTTATTTTTTAAAAGAAAATCCCATTAAACCCATATATTTGTTTCCTCACCGTGGCCAGTCAAAGTCATCTGATGATGCTGTATCTCCATCTACTCCACTAGACACGTGGAAAAACTTTATAGAGGGTTCTCCTTTATCTTCCTGGAATGACCCTAATAAAACAAGACTGATTTACTGAAAAGCATTTCTTCTCAAGTGCTAAAACAAAAGATCCTCTCAATCAGGAACAAAATGCAGCATTAAGTTCTACAGCATTTATTCATTTGTTCCTGTTTCATGTGTACATGGGGTAGACAGGATGAGCAGGTAAAGATGCTGTTTTGCATTCAAACTCAAATTCTTAAGTACCGATATTTAATGTATAAGATTTATCATCATGCCGGGTGCGGTGGCTCACGCATGTAATCCTAGCACTCTGGGAGGCCGAGGCGGGCGGATCATTTGAGCTCAGGAGCTCGAGACCAGCCTGAGCAAGAGCAAGACCCCGTCTCTACTAATAGAAAGAAATTGGCCAAACAACTAAAAAAAAATAGAAAAAATTAGCCAGGCATGGTGGCGCATGCCTGTAGTCCCAGCTACCTGGGAGGCTGAGGCAGGAGGATGGCTTGAGCCCAGGAGTTTGAGGTTGCTGTGAGCTAGGCTGATGCCATGGCACTCTAGCCCAGGCAAGAGAGTGAGACTCTGTCTCAAAAAAAAAAAAAAGATGCATCATCATAACCATAGTAAACGTAGCAGTTACCACATACTGAGTGCTATTAATTATTTCTTCATAAAAGAAAAGTTTATGCAATTAATATACCACTCACCCTGACTCACCCGGAGCTCCTATCCAATCCAAGGGTACAATCTCATCAAACAGCTCTAAGAACTATAAATAACTATATTTCTTAAATGTGTATTTTGTAGCAAGCACTGTAAAAATTACCTCTAGTCAAAATAACTCTATACATGTTTTTTCATTCCATTTAACAAATGAAGAATGGCTTTCCTGCAGAATGAGTTTCTTGCCACTGGAGATAAGGGACAATCAGGTAGTAATAAAATGTAGACTAAAGCACTGCATTCCCTTGCAGAAAATAAGCATTTTAACAAAGTGACTAAATCATCATCCTAAGTAATTTTTTTAAATGACTTACATCGCATATCTATATACAATATGGGGGAAAAAGTTGTTGCTCTTGTTTCCTAACATAAGCTTCTTTAATTTTACTATATTGTGGGGCTGTCAGATACTCCAGTGATGTAAGTTTCAGTAGCGGCTGTTTGTATCTAGTCTGTCTCTTTCACAGGCACGTTGTCTTACCAACTAGTTCTCTAAAGGTAAGTTCCAACTTAATTTGTTCTGGAGTTGATCCTCCTATAAATTCAGTCTTAAATTCTAGATCTGTGAATGCTAAATGAAGGATCTCCTTCTGAAGTGACTTCTTAAACCATGGTCCTCTTTCTTGATCTGATCGAAGATCAGGTATTGGGAAGCGAACAGAAAGGTTTAATGCTGGTGTGGCAACTTGTACTGATATCCGACAATTTGCAGGATTGTGTGAATCATCTAGAAATACTTCAGTGAAAGCCTTGTGCTAAAACATGAAACATCAAAAATATGCCAAAATATTAAATTCAGTAAGTAAACATAAATAACATTAGTATTCAACATTACAGTACGTACAATCACTATTTCCCCACTCGGTATAATGCATTAAAATACAATTCAAATTAAGTACCATACTAGTTTAGTGTAATGAAATTTTATAATGCAACAACTATTGGCAAAAGTGAAAACTACTGGCCAAAGTTAAACCCTGACATATTATACAAAAGCAAAAATAAAGATAAAAACTGAACCAACGTGAAGACAAAGGTGCTATAGATGCATATATATCTTACTATTAATATAAACTGAAAAAGAAGTGTGTAAATCAGCCTATCAACAAATTCAATATGGTTAAAAATCACTATAGCGTCCAACATTTAATCTGAAGGCTTTATCTCCCAATATGCTACTTTAAAGACAATACGAAATCAGATGATTTATGCCAAATACAAAGGCCTATCTCTGACTCATCTTTGTATTTCCAGGACTAAGACCAGAGCTTGGCACATCACAGGATCTAAATAAATATTCACTAAATGACTCACCCTGAGGTCCTATCCAATCCAAGGGTATGATCTCATCAAATGGCTCTAAGAAACCACAATGTATGCACCATCTACCCAAAGTCATGTTAGAATAAAAAGGTCAAAGAACACGCCATTCAAATAGACACCTATTTCTAATTTTTCTCTAAAATATATTGAAACTAATAAAAGCTTCAGTCCACTGAAGGTGGACTCCTCAATGTCTTGGATCAGTCTTTAACCTCTTAAATTAGAAAGCTCCCTTCTTATGCTAGACCTGGATTTTTAACAAAGCTATTCTATGTCTCTTCTATTTGACTTTCTAATGAATGCTAACCCTCACTTTTAAGCAAAAATAACTCAAGAGATTAAACCATCATCCCAATACATCTATAGCTAGCAGCAAATATAGAGACTAGCCCACACAATGTAAAATAATTAGCAATTGGTGACAATAAAAAAAAATGCTAATTTTAATGTGAATACTCACCACTAAGGGAAAAACAAGCAAGTAGAAAAATAAAATATCTTTTTCCTTTTCTTTTTAACTAAAGTTGTCTTTGTCTGGTCCTGGTCCTACAGTACCCAAATTCCAGCCCTAAAATTCCTAATAAACTTATTGCAAATCTGACTTACTTAATTTGCTTAGAAAAGGCCTCAGGCACCAGATGTAAGTAAAAGTGATATAATGTGATGCTCAATAGATTATTTTCAAAAGCATATCCTATATTGTTTGGGCTACATCTTTTAGGTGTGTCAAGTAGTTTACTAAATGTGTAAACAGATAAAATTTTGTGAAGATACTATAATCACAGTTTATAAAATTCAGATAAACACAGAAAAATAAAGGAAACCTAATTCTACTATAACACAATCAAAGCTAGCAAATGGCATATTTCTATCCATTCTTTTTATACACATCAATTTTATTTATAGTTGTAATAAAAGTTTATGTGGAATAATATACTTTAATTTTTCACTTAATACTTCTTAATGAGCCTTATTCATGTGGCTATACCATTTTCATAACCATCATTTAAAATGACTGCATAATTTCATTCAGTATATTATCAAAAGTTATTTAGCTAGCTTACTACCAAGACATAAAAGATGTCCCCATTTTTTCATTATTACAAATAACGCTGTTTTAATAATATATACTGTTTATTAAGAATACTTAAGCCCAGAAATTATCCCAATAAACCTCTTAGCTAACTATAAGTATGCTTAGTATTTGCAACTTTGTGAATACTTACCAGACTAATATGCTTATTATATGAAGTATACATGTGGGATGCCATCATCTCTACTGTAGTAAGTTTCTGTGGTTGAAGCAAGGAATTTAACCTGTCCACAATACTGATATCCAGTTCACAACATACTGGACTTAATTTAATTTGTAATTCTGCTTTCTGAGGAACTGAACTAAATCTTGCTTGAGTACCCTTAAAAAAAAAAAAAGGGCATTAATATGACCACTAAAAATACTATGAAATTAGGTTAAAACCTTACAATTGTGACAATACATATCAAATGAAAATTTACAGGTGGTCCAGATAAATTGGATATGGTTAAAAAAAGGAAAAGAAAATTTACAGTTGGTAGTAGTTACACAAACAGATGTCTTACCTGGGGTCCCCTATTCTCAGAATGCTTATAATGAAGTTGAAGACACACAGGGGGATGGGAATCAGTTCCTTCTTTGGAGAGGAACGTTAAAAGCTTAAAAATAAAGAGGAAGATAAATTAAATGTAAGATAAGCTATAATTAATCACACAAATTAATAAAGGTGACAATATAATTGAGAAAAGAGCTTTTTGAAGTCAGAAAAGCTGGCTTTAAATTTCATTTTTTGTTACTTACTAGCAATGTGAATCTTAGACAAGTTAACTTCTGTGATACTTAGTATCCCATCTGCAAAATGTGGGTGAGGATTCAAATAAATTAACACCCAAGAAAGTGCTTTAAAATTAAAACATATATAAGGGCAAAGTACTAGTAATAAATGTTATTTTGACAGTTTTTAAAAGTTTTTCTAGGTTACTTTTATATTAGGAAAGAAAATCAGATTAACAGTAAATGAATAGAAGACATTTCACTTGTCTTGAAAAGTGCTTAGCAAACAGCAAGCATTCAATAAGTATTAATATTTGTTCAATAACAGAATTCTTCTGAAATGAAGAATGTTATGAAAATGAGGAAACGAAGTCATTTGTCTCATAACCTGTCTGCCACTCCTGAACAAGTCAACTCAAAATTTAAAGTTCTAACAGCTTCATAATGGCCTCAAATGCCATACTTTAAAATCTGTTTCAACAGAACACAAATGCAAAGGAAAAAAAAAAAAAAGACAATACTCCTCCTCCTATATGACTTCCTATACATTTCTCAAGAAAATTGTTATTCATACAATTATTAAAAAGACAGATTTAAAGAATAATTCTAAAGGAAAAGTATCCAATATTTACCTCTGTATAATGAGGAGGAATAGAATGAAAATCAGTTGGAAATAGGCACTCCAAAAGCTCCATTTGCCCAATGGACATATCAGTACTAAAATATCGGGAAGCTGATCTTTGTCTTTGTTCATAGGATACTTTGATGCCAGTACCTATAAATCTATTATAAAAAATACAGCATTTAAGAGTATTCATACTTCTAAATTAAACAATGTATCATAAGTAGAATAGTAAACAGATGTTAACATATAACCATTATTCATCTGACAAGTTCAAATTGTTAGCAATAACTAATATTCCTAAGGATATTAACTAGAAAGACTGCTTCAAATTTCCCATTCCCTGACATAAGACAAAGAAATCAGTTCTGTTGATGGGAAATTTTCCAGGATATATTTATTTCCCAATACTGCTACTCCTTCTTCCACATTTTAAAATTTATACTGCAGTGGATAAAATCTTACAAATCTATAAAATATTTGAAATAGCTTCTTAGAATTATCTAAAAACATCATGCAATATTTTAAAAACCTCAGTCAGCCAGGCTCAAATGAAGTCTACCTTTAGTTTCTGTGGCTTGTGTTATATTTTCTACTGGCCAATATTTGAAAACTTGGCAAAAATGGGAAGGGGAAAAAAATGTATTTACAGTTTGATTATAAATACTATGGTCCTAACTTGCAGGGTTCTTTTACTAGGTGTCAAAACTACTTTGGATATCAATTTTAATGCTTCAAAAACATTAAAAAGATAAAAGCTCAAAGTATTTTCTAAGTATTAATATGTGCTAAATCGTTATATAAAATAACATCATTCAACAATTTATAGATCACTTTCATGTTAAAATAAAGAGTGTTTGTACATTAATAACACTATATTTACAAATTCAATTATCTCCTCAACCCATGAAAGGATCACTGACAGCCGGGCGCGGTGGCTCATGCCTGTAATCCTAGCACTCTGGGAGGCTGAGGCGGGTGGATTGTTTGAGCTCAGGAGTTTGAGACCAGCCTGAGCAAGAGTGAGACCCTGTCTCTACTAAAAAAAAATAGAAAGAAATTATCTGGAAAACTAAAAATATATAGAAAAAATTAGCTGGGCATGGTGGTGCATGCCTGTAGTCCCAGCTACTCAGGAGGCTGAGGCAGGAGGATCGCTTGAGCCCAGGAGTTTGAGGTTGCTGTGAGCTAGGCTAACACCACGGCGCTCACTCTAGCCAGGGCAACACAGCGAGACTCTGTCTCAAAAAAAAAAAAAGGATCACTGACTATTAGGACAGTTTTGATTTTTTTTTTAAAGCAGAAGTTGAAAATGTAGCATCCAATCTGAGAATCAGCCTTGGTATTATTTTCTTCCACCCCATGGCCAGTGGCAAATGGATCATTTCCAAGTTGCTTCTCACTAGTTCCTTCTACTTTCACCACCACTGTCATCTCTGCTAATGCCAGTGATGGTAAGAACTGTTCTCATCACCGTAATGGTGTCAACAGGAATGATGGCAAAAGATAGCCTAAGAAACTTGACGAGAGCAGAGCAGGGAGCTAAAGAAATAATTTAGAAAACTAAAGATTGTCTAGATCTTATATTTACATTGTTCTGCATACCAGATAAACTGAATGAGAGATTCTGCACTAAACATTTTTGTAGCATTGCAAAAAAACTTCACTCATTTCATTCATTTACAAATAAAATGTGAATTAGAAAAACAAATGTTAATAGGTAGGTGGATGGATACGAAAGTCCGCATTCAGTTCTTTTTCAAAGACATTGACAAATATGAGAGAGTTTACCTGAGGTGATCATGTGAGCAAGCTTCTGCAAATACTGCTCGGAAAGATTTAAAATCTTCTGCTGAAAATCTTGCTGGATCAATCTTTTCTATACAAGTAAAGAAAGTTATCGCCATAGGTGTCAACGGATTAAGGTTCAGTGATGTTTCAGGTGGAGACAGAGGATCAATGTGAAGCACAGAGACTGAAAAGGTTCCCACAGATAGCCTAAAAATAAGTTCAGGCCTGGATTCATCCACTGAAACAGATCTAGACGGGAGAGCTGAAATACATGTGTTAAAATTATATACTTAAAATTTAATACTTAAAAACGATCTATTATATAAAAATTATAAAACATTTACTCATTTATTAGCTTTAAAAAAGTTATCTCATGACAGTTTGAATGATATTAAACAATTAATTTAAGTAAAATAAAATAAGCTGTTATCTTGCTATATCCTAGATCCAGGATCCTTGATACTTGAAGTACCAAACAATATGTTACAATACTAAATGTATGAACAAAGCTTTTCCATTAATAACACTGCACTAGAAAACTCAAGATTAACAAAAAGCTGCTCACCAAATTTTCCTTTATGTCTGTGTCTATTTCAATTAAATTTTGCAGAAAAGTAACACCTGAGGTTTTCTTTCGAGGAATATGTAAACAGTGAAACAAAAACCAAACAGTTGGCAGGGCGCAGTGGCTCACGCCTATAATCCTAGCACTCTGGGAGGCCGAGGCGGGCAGATTGTTTGAGCTCAGGAGTTCGAGACAGCCTGAGCAAAAGCAAGACCCCGTCTCTACTAAAAAAAATAGAAAGAAATTATCTGGAAAACTAAAAATATATAGAAAAAATTAGCCGGGCACGGTGGCGCATGCCTGTAGTCCCAGCTACTCGGGAGGCCGAGGCAGTAGGATCGCTTGAGCCCAGGAGTTTGAGGTTGCTGTGAGCTAGGCTAATGCCACGGCACTCACTCTAGCCAGGGCAACAGAGTGAGACTCTGTCTCAAAAAAAAACCAAACAGTTGACTGAGACTCCTAAACTGCAATAATAATATGAAACTTATACTTTTTCACTATAAATATTTACATATTTAAATACACAAAGAATACAGTGAATGAGCAACTATTCGAAAACACTTCACAGTGAATTGTTTGACAATGTTTCATTTTCTTTCTAAACTTTGTTAAATGGCCTAGACCAAAAAAAAAAAAAAAAAAAAATTATGAAGAAAAAGAAAAGAAGAAGTAAAATGGCATTTTTTAGAAAGAAACAAAATTGAGGCCAGGCCTGGTAGTGTGCACCTGTAGTCCTAGCTACTCAGATGGCTGAGGCAGGGAATTGCTTGAGCCCAGGAGTTGGAGGCTGCAGTGAGCTATGATTGTGCCACTGCACTCTAGCATAGGCGACAGAGCGAGAGCCTGTCTCAAAAAAAAAGAAACAAACTTGTTTTTAATTTTTAAACTTTAAAAAATTCCAGGGAGGCCGGGCACCGTGGCTCACACCTGTAATCCTAGCACTCCGGGAGGCCAAGGCAGGTGGATTGCTCAAGGTCAGGAGTTCGAGACCAGCCTGAACAAGAGCGAGACCCCATCTCTACTAAAAAAAATAGAAAGAAATTATCTGGACAACTAAAAATATATATATGGGCCGGGCGCGGTAGCTCACGCCTGTAATCCTAGCACTCTGGGAGGCCAAAGAGGGTGGATTGTTTGAGCTCAGGAGTTCGAAACCAGCCTGAGCAAGAGCGAGACCCTGTCTCTACTAAAGATAGAAAGAAATTACCTGGACAACTAAAAATATATAGAAAAAATTAGCCGGGCATGGTGGCGCATGCCTATAGTCCCAGCTACTCGGGAGGCTGAGGCAGAAGGATTGCTTGAGCCCAGGAGTTTGAGGTTGCTGTGAGCTACGCTGACGCCATGGCACTCTAGCCCGGGCAACAGAGCCAGACTCTGTCTCAAAAGAAGTAAAAAAATAAAAAATAAAAAATTCCAGGGAAACTAACAACAAATGTCTTACTTTACTTACCTGTCTTATGTAAAGTTGCAGGGTGGACTAGGTTAGATGGAAATGTTGACCCTCTTACTGGCTGTTCTTTATGGTGATCGAGGAAATCTCCCCAAGTTGGCTGAAGCTATAAAAGATTTTATTTTAAAGCACATAAATAAGGTGTAGAATTTTAGAAGCAACTTTTCAAGGATAGAAGAAAAATTAAATAATACTTTACCACAGTAGCACTTAACGGAGATCCTGCTGGGGTATTTGTATATGTACTAGTTAATGATAACTCAAGGTCCATGTTTGGGGGGTCCCCCAGGGGTGGAAGAGAAGAGAGACTATGGGACATGTCCATATCAGCCATGGAGAAGAAAACTTCTTCTTCTAGAGAGAATTAAATTTTGTCACTTGTGTTATAATTCTACCAATTCAAGTCTTAAAGTAAAATAATGTATGTTAATACAGTCTTCTTCCTTCAGAGTGTATGAGATACAGTGATGCCCCAAATTTCATGTTACTTCCAATGTGGTAATTTATTTGAATTCAAGATACTAATGGCATAGTAAAAACTCAAATAAGTTAACAAAGGATTAAGCTATCCTACTAATGAATATGCTTTGTTTTAAAATTTAAAAATACATGACATGCAGTATTGCATGTTATATTTTTGAATGCCACATCATAGTTTAGCAGTTAAAATCCAGACTTTAAAATAGTATAAATATATTGCAACCTCTGGTTTCATATGGATACAGTTATTTCTTTAAAAAAAGAAAAGAGCCAAATACATTATTTAGAATTCTATTTATATTTTAGTTCCTTTTTTCTGGAGATTGTAAATGCAAATGTAGTTCATTATGGCCAATATTTCTTGAGAAGCCTCTAATTTTTATTTGGTTCAACATTCCATACTTTTTAAATTGATTCTTATTATTTATAGTTTTAGTGCTTATACATTCCGAAATACCTACAACATAAAGTAAGCTGGGTAGAGAGTATATCTCGGCCAGGCGCGGTGGCTCACGCCTGTAATCCTAGCACTCTGGGAGGCCAAGGCGGGAGGATTGTTTGAGCTCAAGAGTTCAAAACCAGCCTGAGCAAGAGCGAGACCCCGTCTCTACTAAAAATAGAAAGAAATTAATTGGACAACTAAAAATATATAGAAAAAATTAGCCGGGCATGGTGGCACATGCCTGTAGTCCCAGCTACTCGGGAGGCTGAGGCAGAAGGATTGCTTGAGCCCAGGAGTCTGAGGTTGCTGTGAGCTACGCTGACGCCATGGCACTCTAGCCCGGGCAACAGAATGAGACTTTGTCTCAAAAAAAAAAAAAAAACCAGTATACTTACATATAACTGATGGAAAGATTAGTAAAGAAAAGCTTCCTATTTAAAAGGATCTACTATAAATCATTATGTGAGCACATAATTTGACAAAATAATTACTCCCAATTTAACTTTTCTATAAATTCATATTTTTGTAAGTTGACTTTCCTTAGAATAAATCATCATTCAGAAAACTACACAACTGGCCGGGCATGGTGGCTCATGCCTGTAATCCTAGCACTCTGGGAGGCCGAGGCGGGAGGATTGCTTGAGCTCAGGAGTTCGAGACCAGTCTGAGCAAGAGCAAGACCCCGTCTCTACTAAAAATAGAAAGAAATTGGCCAAACAACTAAAAATAGAAAAAATTAGCCGGGCATGGTGGCATGTGCCTGTAGTCCCAGCTATCTGAGAGGCTGAGGCAGGAGGATTGCTTGAGCCCAGGAGTTTGAGGTTGCTGTGAGCTGGGCTGATGCCGCAGCACTCGCCCCAGGCAAGAGAGTGAGACTCTGTCTCAAGAAAAAAAAACAAAAAAAGATACTACAGCATCTGCGTACTAGTGCACCACTATAATGCTATGGTTTGATCAACTTATAAACTAAAACTTTCTTACAGTATGGATCTTTTGTTCTTTCAATAATAAACTTCTTTTTACAGCAGCCAAAATTAAGTTTAATTTTCAATGATGATAACATGATTCTGATATCAACTGTTTGAGTTGCTTACCACGACTAGAAGGTGTCCGGGCTGCATCTGTCTCATAAAAGCTTTGTTCTGAAGATACACCCACAGAGAGGGAATCTTTTCTCAAATAATATCGGTTTAATTCCATCTGAATTCTATACTCCTCTTCCTGTTGCATGGGTCGATTTTTCCTGTCTTTATTAGCTAACCCTATTTTGCTAGAATTTTCTACAAGTATACAAAAAGAAAGCAAAACAGTAATTAAATTTGGAGTTACTTAAGCATTTCTTTCCCAAAACACATCCAATACCAACAGCAACTTAACACCAGTGCAAAACCACTGCTATTTAATGAGTCAGAGATCTAAGCAGTGGCTTTAAGTAACTAGCCAGGAATCATAAATCTTATCTCTGATAGATGAGTCATTAAAAATATTTTTAAATGTGTGCTATTTACTGTGTTCAAGAGTTATACTTTCTCAGTTGTATGAATTACTATTCCCAACCACAGAAGTAAATCAGAACAATTTTGAAAAAGTTAAGAATGTGACACAAATGGTCTGAATGCAAACTTGTGCCATGGTAACACAATTCAAAAGACCCAGTCAAATTTACCTATTCAGCTATTCAGGACTTATTTACAATAGACCTTTGATTTCATGTATTCAAAAAGAATAGACTTTCCTACATGTATTTACATATTTTAATTTAAAAATTTTTTAAAATTAAAAATAATAATTAACAATTATACTTGCCTGGTCCAGCAATAGCTGCTAACATATCCAAAAGCAAGTGCACCTGTCTTGGTGACAGGAATAGATGAATAGAGTCTATCTGTCCATCAACATCCAACTTAAAAAAAAAAAAAAAACCCATTCAGGATGAATACTCTTTATAACCTCACCACCATAAATATCAGTATATTTTCGTGCACTGAGATGACTACAGATTCTTTAGTCTTGGATTCTTTCACCTAAGATTCTCTCTACTAATTCACACAATCTAAATGAATAGACTAAAAGGTCACCAAATTGTTGTCCTAAGCGGAAAAATCCACCTGAGAAATTCCATGTTTGCAAGTCCAATGTCATATTTTTTGTCTCTTTTTAAGTATTTAAGGTATTTAAGGAAGCTGTAAGACAGTTTCCCAGAAAAAATATTAAGGTAGCAGCAGTACAGTGTTCATTGACTTTCAAAAGACTAAGCCAAAAGCCAATCAAGTTGGCTTTCATGAGTCTACTATGGACCACATTCTGTAGCAGCTGCCAACAGTGTGCCTCTCCCAAATGCTTACTGTGTTCCACAAAGGCTGCTCTCTCCTGGGGAAGGCAGTGGAATCCACAGCAGAGATGTGGATGGAAGATGGTGCTTATGTAGACTTCCCTTCTCTTTCAACTCTTTGCCCATTTTTCCTCCTAGAAATAAAAGCTCCATCCCAATCTCTTCCTGATTCCTATACACTCTGACAAAAGCAATTACTCTATTCTTCATTCTACATTCTAAAAAGTTGAATATCCCTGCCTTACTTTTCATTTACCTTCTCTTATTTCTAATATGCTAACACTGACTCCTATTATCTTTGTGTTATTTTGTAATTGGAAAATAATTTAATTAATAAAACACATTTATATTTGGAAAAAAGCTTCTTCTTCAGGAGAAAAACAAATTCCTTCTGATTCTAAAAACAAAAAATAAATTACGTAGTGACTTTGAGAAACTTCCATGATCTGAGAATATAATACATTCTCTAATAATAACAATCATTATTATCACTTTTGTTTTTAAGCACTGGAGTTCCATGCTAAGCACTTTTATATTTATTTCCTCTAATTCTTATTACTGTTCCTGATTTACAGATAAGGAAACAAGTCAAAGAGATTAAGTGACTTGCACAAGGCCATGTAACAGATCCAGAGCTGGGTTTTAATCTAGGCTGACCTGGATGGAAAGCCCTCCCTCCTTCCAAGGCATAGCTCCCCTGTTCTGCCCATAGACTGCTTGTTTTGTGGGCTACTTACTGACTGCTGATGTCCCAGGCCATGCACTCGCAAGTAATTAAGGCTGGGGGGAGTGGGAAAATGTGTTTCTGATTATATGCCAAATTTAAAAATTGTTTTTAAATTTATTATTGAAATCACAATCTCTGACCTTCATTAGAATAGACAATCAAGTGTCATTTCTAATTCATAAAAATTAAAATTTTCATAGAAATACTTCATTATTTATACATTCTGAGTTTGGCATACAAAGAACAAAGTACATATTAATTTCTTTTGAAAATATAAAAGAACATAACAACTAAAAAACAAATTTCAACTCAATGTAACATGGTAACTGAGACAAAACACCTCTAAATCAATAGCAGCAGTTCCCTATTTTCATATGAATGCATTCCTGAAAACATATGCTAAAACTGAATACATAAAACACTGGACTTACTACTGAAGGGAGTACTATTTTGAGATCTAAGGAAAAAACTGGGAAATATTTCATAACATTTTGAACCCACAGTTGATAGATTTAAGTCTGGTGAATATCAGAAAGAGACTAAAGATGTGACACTTTAAGCACCTCTAATTAACCGCATCTTTGTCTACGCTATATTAATGTTTTAAGATCTTCTTGTTTCTCAATGCTCAAAGCGTGTTTCTCGATGCCAATATCTATAACTTTCGTTTTTCCATTTAGCATCATTTGCATTAAATAAGAGCAAAATGTACTCAAATACTCAAGTTATTACACAAAAATTACTGTATAGGGAAGGATGGTAGTATCTCCAAATATTAAATACTAGCTGGCAGACAATGCCACCATGCAGTATTTCCAGATGTTCATTTGTCATCTAATAATCAGAACTCAAAAAGTAATATACATTTATACATTTATACAAACGTATGTTTTATTGTAAAAGGCATTTACACAAATCTATACATAATGTGCAAAAGTTTGAGTTTACATTGATCAAAACATACAAACATTGAGGACTACACATAATTAACCAAACAGAACTATAAAAGTCATTGCTATGATTCTTTCTTCTTAAAGAAATAGCAAGGGCATTCCCCAAAGACACAGAAGTCTTAGTTTCCCAAGGACGTTACCACAGCAGGGGACTCCCCGTAGTGTTTACACACACTTTTGACTACCTGCTCCATTAACAATTTCACTGCGCTATTTTATGAAGAGGTTTAAGACCCTGTGAAAGGATTTTGTACCACGTGAAGAAGGACAGAGCACTAAGCAAAGGGAGAGGGGAGTGATCAATCAGCAAGAGGAATGTCTTCATTCTAATCATCACTTTCCTCCTCCTCCTCCAACTCTTGTCAAGTGTTCCAATCCAAGAACAGATTTCTGGGGATTCTTCAATCCTCTGACAATATTTTAATGTATATTCACATGAATTTAGTGGCTTCCTTTTCCACGTTCCCATAGCAATGTCCACATCCTTTACCACATCTTTTACTAAGGCCGAGTTTGTATTCCACTCACTCATCTTTGCATCTGGCCCAAGAACTTGCACAGGGCCTGGCACCCAGTAGTCACTAGAACATCTACAACTAGGTAGATCAGTAAATAAAATAAATAAATCCTGGTGTCTTCTTAATTTAAACTACATTTTATAGAGATTACATAGAAAACTTGTTTTCAAAGTCTGAAAATAATGCTTGGCAAATTCGTTTTTACCTGACTAAATAAATTCAAGTTTCCTGGTTCTCTAAAAGACTGATTAATATTGTTCCCTAAGAAACAGATAGTTGTTTTTATACACTGTCTTCAAAAAGCTGTGAGACATAATGGAAAAGCCAATCTCTTTTCATAACTATATAAAAATGAGCTATTCTGCTCAAAATAGATGGGTAGATATTTTTATATATATATAAATAAACATCTACAGTCAACTTCTTCCTTTCTAAATCAATTTTCCTTTAAACTTCTTAAGTTTATGATGATAGAAAGAGACTATTTAATACCTTCCTAGTTATCTGAACCAATGACACCATGCCTCATAGAAAAAGGAGGGGTATTTTGTTTCTGAATTATTAAGACAGGGGAGAGTGAGTGTAAGAGACAGCTCTTTATAAAACCTGAGTTGCAGCAATAGGACAAAGGCAGCCCTCATATAAATTTTGTGACCTAAGGACAGATGCACCAACTGAGAGTAAAAATGCTAACTCTGAGTGGATGAACAAAATATGGTAATGTATACCATGGACCTGGGGGTAAGGAAATGGTTTGGGGATGATTCAAGCATGTTATATTTATTGTGCAGTCAAACATCTCTGTGAGCCGGGCACGGTGGCTCACACCTGTAATCCTAGCACTCTGGGAGGCCGAGGCGGGAGGATTGCTCAAGCTCAGGAGTTTGAGACCAGCCTGAGCAAGAGTGAGACCTGGTCTATACTAAAAAAACAGAAAAATTAGCCAGATACAGTGGCATGTACCTGTAGTCCCAGCTACTCAGGAGGCCGAGGCAGGAGGATCACTTGAGCCCAAGAGTTTGAGGGTGCAGTGAGCTAGGATGCGCTGCACTGTACTCTACCCAGGACAAGAGAGTAACACTCTGTCTCAAAAAAAAAACAACAAAAAACCAAACCTCTGTGCTAATGATAATCTGTATTTGCAGCCACTCCCCACCTCTAGCATCACCGCCTCAGCTCCACCTCAGATCATCAGGCATTAGATTCCCATAAGGAGAGCGCGACCTATATCCCTCGCATGTGCAGTTTACAGTAGGGTCCCTGCTGCCATGAGAATCTAGTGCCTCTGCTGATCTGACAGGAGGTGGAGCTTACACTGGGATGCCAGGGATGGGAAGTGGCTGTAAATACAGATGAAGCTTCACTCACAAGGCACTCACCTCCTGCTATACGGCTGGTTTCTAACAGGCCATGGACAGGCACCAGTCTGCGGCCCGGGGGGTTGGGGACTGCAGCCTTAGTTACAGGAAAATCTATAGTCATCAGTCAGTGGGTCATCGTGTATAGATTAAAGAATATTTGTACTTTTATTTTGGTTTTTACTGTAGAAAATACAACAAACACTGACCTTAGCTCCAGGAAGTACTTCATTCTGTTTAAACGTGAGACTCAACTCCAACCTACCAATTAACCCTCCAATCTGCACTGGGTCAGAGGGTGCAATCTCTGGTAAATTTCTAGTTAGTTGTGGGTGTGGCTCATAAATAATTTTGGGGTTCCAGCTAGGTGACAGCTTTGGCTCAGTTTCCTACAATAATGCAATAAAAATAAAGAAATTATTTAAAATATTTTAGGATAAATAAATTGAAATGTAAAATATAAATGTCAACTTAAGAACAAAATATTTGACATGTAAAACCATATTACATATATTATGTTACAATGGATACACCAGTATTGTGCAGCTAAAATGAAACACAGTAACATGTTAGTACACTGTTGTTAATAAAAGCAAATCATGAAAAAGGACTTCATTTAAAAGGAACAATATCTGTTCAAGTTACAGCAATAAGAAAACCTAATAGACACAGTATAATTTTTTAAAACCTGATTTATGAAATAACATAGGAGATAAATTGGCCGGGCGCGGTGGCTCACGCCTGTAATCCTAGCACTTTGGGAGGCCGAGGCAGGAGGACTGCTCTAGGTCAGGAGTTCAAGACCAGCCTGAACAAGAATGAGACCCCGACTCTACTAAAAAATAGAAAGAAATGATCTGGACAACTAAAAAAAAAATATATATATATATATATATATATATACAGAAAAAATTAGCCAGGCATGGTGGCACATGCCTGTACTCCCAACTACTCGAGAGGCTGAGGCAGGAGGATCGCTTGAGCCGAGGAGTCTGAGGTTGCTGTGTGCTGACGCCACGGCACTCACTCTAGCCCAGGCAACAGAGCCAGACTCTGTCTCAAAAAAAAAAAAAAAAAGAAAGAAAAGAAAAGAAAAAAACAAACAAAAAAAACACATAAATTATGGAATGACTGATGTGTAAAAGAACTCTGCTTTTGGAAGGGAACAACAAAGTCCCTTTAATTATAAAGCTTTTTTAAGATATGATTTGTAAGATAAAGTTTCAGCAATACATTTACTATGTAAGGTAAATATGAACACTGCTTGATTTCCTGTTTTTATTACAAAATGATATTAGATGTTAATACAGGCTGAGCATCCTGAATCCAAAATGCTCCAAAATCCAAAACTTTTTGAGGACCAAAATGACATCACAAGTGGAAAATTCCACACCTGACCTCACGCAATGGGAGGGTAGCCAAAATGCAGTCAAACTTTGTTTCATGCACAAAATTATTTAAAATATTGTATGAAATTATGTTCAGGCTATGTGAATAAAGTATACATGAAACAGAAATGAATTTTGTGTTTAAACTTGGGTCCCATGCCCAAGATACCTCATTATGTATATGATAATATTCAAAAATCCAAAAATTCTGAATTCCAAAATACTCTGCTCCCAAGCATTTCAGATAAGGGATACTCAACCTGTATACCATTTTTCCCCAAGACACAGTATCCAACATTTCTCTATCGAATTAACACACGGCACAATGGTAGGAAATGTATTAATTATAAATTAGTACTCTTAAATATATATCCCCATTACTGAATATTTGTGGTAACCCCCAAAATAGATAAAGACTCATTAACACACATATCCTAGCAAAATTTAACAGCCCTCCTTTAAACCTTTTAAAAAATCCATGACATCTTATGTTTCTGGGTTTTTTGTTTTATTTTTCTTACCACCGGTGCAGTTGAACACACTGGGGAAGACTTTGCTGATGCAGAAAATTCATCCCAAAAGAGAGACACTCCAGAGAGCTGAAGTAACTTGTGAGCAAAAGCTGTGGGTTGATGTACATTAATTCCTGAGGATTCATCAGCAGTTTCATCACAGTATACAGTTCTAAAATTTAAAAACAAAAAGAACATTTACGCAAAGCTTCTAGAAAAATCAGTTTGCAGTAAGAAATGTGCACTTTTAAAATTAAAGTGCTTTTCAAGTGCTAGCACTTCTTAGAATACGCCTACAATGTGGTCAGCAGCATCACGCTTTACTACAGTTAAGTCTTTTCATGAACAGAACTTAACATCAAGAAAGATAACTTCATGAGGCTTAAATTAGGGGAAAAAAATTAATAACTTCCTAAAGTTAGCTTCAAGGAAAACAATTCCTGTGCTCCCCCACAAAACATCTTTGCTAACAGTAAGACAGCATTTGGCTCGGAGTCACAAGCCTGACGTGAATGACATTTAATTCTCATGTGTAACTAATCTTAAATTTAAACAAAATATAGAATGTGGTTCTTGGACACAGATCTATAGATATTGGGAGAAAAGAAGAATGTGTTTCTAAATGCATGAGATTTTTAGATACTTTTTAAAATACACCACTTAAGGTAATACACTCTAATTCAAAGATCTGTTAATAATAACTGTTTTACTAATAGGTGTGTTTTGTGAAAGACAAAAACCATAATATGCCTGCTTAAAATTCCATAAAGGCCCCCAGTAGATACATACGAAGAGTGTCTTTGGTGCTCAGTGTGCAAACTTCATCTCGCTCATTTCTGTTGGCAGCTCATGCAGCACTGAGACACGAGTGAACAGTTGATACCTCAAATCAACACCCAGGTGTGTGTATGCAAATTAATCCCTGTTTTAGAGCTTATTTATAGGGGCTCCAGGTGGGCATACAAAGAAAACCAAAAGCAAAGTGTTTGTATCTTTTTAAGTAAATCACTATTGCACATATTGATTTTAAAATAATTCTCTCAGAATCCTCAAAAGAAACTGTGGCCTCAGCCTTTCTCACTAAAGCAGCTTTTAGATTAAGCAGGGCATAGCAAAAGTCTTTCACATTAAATGGAACATGCCTAAATATTGCATTGTTCACATGAAAAAACAGACACTCTCCCACAGGAGTGCCTTAAATTTACCAGCAACCAAATACTTATTATTTTCATTTGATGGTAACTAAAAGAGAATTACTGGCTTTGAATTCAACATAGGATTATATATAATTATACCCCAACTGTACTTTAAGTTTTCAATAATGGGATTAGAACATAACTTGGAGAGCAACACTGTACTCTGAAATTATGCAATATTTTAATTTAATATCATCACCTCCAATCTCACAAAGGCACCCCAAAATTTAATGTGAGAGCTACAATAGGGTCATTTGCTTTCAGGTGTAAGAATTCTTACCTTTCTATTCGAATTTCAAGTGCAGTTCCAGTTTTGGAATTTTCTGGCACATGTTCAATTCTCAACACAGTGTCTATAAAGGTTACCTTTACTCTTCTTAGTACTAGAGTAAACAAGCAATTGTCAATGTAAGAGACCATACTTATACTAAACAAAACAAAATAAAAACTTCCAATGAAAGGAATAAATATGAGTTTGACAAGAACTTACAAAACAAGGAAGCTGAATTTCTTTCCTTTCAAATCCCCAAATCCTAAATTTTGTAATAAATATGTTGCCTTACTGAGCATTTACCCATGTTACATCTTAACAGACGCTTGGGACAATGACTAACACTGTAAGATTCTATTCCTTTTATTATGCAAGAATAATAAAATAAGCAAAGGAGAAACTAAGGTACAAAAGAAATAACAAGCAATTAAATTTAATACAATATTTTAAATAACCTCAATTCTGAAGTTCTGAAGTGAGAACAGTAATTCTTTTAAAAAACACTCCTTTATATGCATCTAACTTCTGGCCTCAGGGGAAAAAAGATAAAAAAAAAAAAAGAAAAGAAAAGAAATTAAAAAAAACCACTCCAGTGGATTTGCCATATACAAGATTTATTAAATAAAGGTACTAAATTATTAAATAAAATCTAAAATTTTGAAAATGCTTAATAATGCCAAACCTGTTTCAATGGTTTCAGCAAACTTTTCAAGTCCTTCAAAAGGCTGGGTTCCTTCTCCTTGTTCATCTGTTAGTTTCTGGCTAAGACATTCTTTTGCCAATTGCATACTGCTAGTCATAAAACTTGACCAATACATAGGCTCAGAACCAGTTGCTGCAGAAAATATAAATTAATCCTAAACAATTTCTCAGAGTTACAACAATGCCATTTCTTAAAATGCCATATTTCAAATAGATAAATTCTTAATTCTCCATGAGAATCTTAGCATCATGGTATTACCACCCAGGCAAACAACATTCTTGAAATTACTCTTGAGATTTAAATATTACCTTATAATTGAGAAGGAAAAATAAAAACAAATCACAGAAAAAAGTCCAGAGACATGTGTTCTCATGATATATTATATTTTTACCAAATATTAATGCATGTATTCATTCAACAAGTATTTAATGGGAATCCTACACATACAAGGGACCATTCTAAATATTACAGAGCAAGGATTAACTTTTTCTGTAAAGGATCATAATAATTTAGGCTTTGTAGGCCATATGGTCTATATCACAACTACCCAACTCTCACATTCTAGTGCAAAAGCAGCCACTGAAAGTAAATAAACAAGTAAGTATGGCTGTATTCCAATAAAATAACTAAGTATGGCTATATTACAAAAACAGGTGTGAGGCCCAATTTGGCCTGCAGGCCATAGTTTGCTAACCCTGCTGTAAGGGATAGAAAAATAATTATGAATTCTGCCCTTAGAGAACCTATAATACAGTGGAAGAAGTAAGATATGATTAAGAAGAAGTAGTAGGCAACTACTCAGCTTTCTTACCATTGTGAAAGCTAAGAGAAGAGGTTAATTCTTCTGGCTGAGGGAATTAACAGGAAATCTAGCAGAGAGATAGCAGATGATCTGGGCTTTGGAAATTAGTATAAATGTAGATAAAATAGAAAAGCATCCTTAGAGGAGGAAACACATGAACTGTGAAAAATCATTTCCAGATTTTCCCTCATGAGAAAATTCTACCACACCTCCTTATTCAAAACAAACTGACAGGGATTACTAGAATTACCACCTTCCAAAACAGAATTTAAAAACCCTTCTAATGGAATATTTTAAAAATAAGGGAAAAATATTTAAAAGTGTGACTTTCTATAAGGAAGTATTATATCTACTCATCAGGGTTAAAATATAGGATATTCTTATAAATTAAATACCAGATTATTAGAAAGGATTTCCATGCATGTATTATCAATTTTCAAAATGTAGGTCATGGTAACTGTACCAAGCATAAGTTAAACTCTAGTTTTAGGCAGCACTTGGGATTATAATTCTATCATTTCATACCAACATACTCTTCACCTAGATTTATCAATTCTATCATCTTTTCTACATTTATAAGTAGGTATTCTACTATAAAGAAAAACATTCCTTCTCCCTATCCACCTCACATACTTATTTATTTGTATCAGTGTGGACTTAGGGATTTCTTTTTATTTAGTGTGTTATAATCCATTATTGTCATTATTCTTTCTAATACTCAATTTGTCCCAGATCTGGCCAATGGAAGCCCCTTGAAGCCCAATCCTGTGTCCTTTTAACATTTCTCCATCAATCTTTGAGCACCCTTCCTCGCTTTCTGACACAATACTTTAATCTTTAAAACACAAATCACTTTAGATAATTGGTAACAAATAATTACATAAACCAAATCATCTCTTTTACTAAAGTTTCTACGAATAAATAGGGAAACAAGCAACTCTAAAGATATAATCATACCCTACATAGAGCCAAATCCTACTATTTTACCAACTGAAAATCTTACACATACAAAGCAATGAATTGAACGCTGAATTTAATGCAATCAGGTTACTTTTCTAATCTCTAAAGGATAAAAATAGAAACAAATAAAACAGAAACATATAACACACCTACCTAGGCGAGGCCTTGGTCGAAAGACCATTTCTAACCCTTTCACTTCCAGTGCACAATTATCCTGTAGCAAGGAGCCCCATGGAACTGACAAAGAAATTGACTGAATGAATCCTTCGGTGACTTCTAAAGGTGCATCTGCTGACTCCAGGATTTCATTGAGACACTAAACAGAAGAAAAACCAAGTTAATTTTGAAATCACAAGAACACAAAATTGTTAACTTAAAGATGTCAAATATGCCCAGTGTGTCAGGCACTAGAGACAAAGAAAGCAGAGACCAAGATGAAGATGACTCCCAGTCCTCACTAAGCTTATAAGATAGTATACCACGAAAGAGATGCATAATTAAAGTGTGATGAGTTGTATGACAGAGGATGTACACTGTGCTATTTGAGTACATAATAGAACCTATCCCGGAGATTCAAGGCAGGCCACCTGAGGGAGTGCAATATTAAACTGAGATCAGAAGACGGAGAAGGAGTTAACCAGGCAAAGTGGTCCAAGCAGAGACGACAGCATGTGAAAGGATTCAAAGAAAGCAGAAGTCAGAGAAGTGTAAGTGCACACATTTGCTACAGAGTATTTGAGAGGAAAGAATAAGTTGCTTTAGGCTTTAGCATGCCGGGGCAAAGAGCTAGAGATAAGGCTACAGAGATAAGGGAAAGTACGATCCAAAGAGCCTTGTAACATACTTTAAAGAGTCTGAAATTTATCTTAAGCGCAATGTGAAGCCATTGAAGGATTTAAGCAAGAATGCCATGATGGGATTCAAACTTTCAGTGGACCCCTCTTGCTGCCACGTGCAGCATGAATTGAGGGAATGCAAAACACAGGCAGAAAGGTTGTTATGAGTAGCGGAAGCTAGAAAAATTGGTTTGGCAAGGACAGCAACACTGAGGACAGAAGTGGATGGAGTTTTGTAATGTATTTAGAAAGTATGAGAATTAATCGGCATGATAAGGAGCAAAAACAGGAATTAAGAATGACACACAGGGCCGGGTGTGGTGGCTCATGCCTGTAATGCTAGCATTCTGGGAGCCCGAGGCGGGAGCATCATTTGAGCTCAGGAGTTCAAGACCAGCCTGGGCAAGAGTGAGACCCCGTCTCTACTAAAAAAATAGAAAGAAATTAGCTGGACAACTAAAAATATATATAGAAAAAATTAGCTGGGCATGGTGGCGCATGCCTGTAGTCCCAGCTACTCGGGAGGCTGAGGCAGAAGGATTGCTTGGGCCCAGGAGTTTGAGGTTGCTGTGAGCTAGGCACTCTAGCCCAGGCAACAGAACAAGACTCTTGTCTCAAAAAAAAAAAAAATGACACTCAGGATGATGGCCTGGGTGACTGCTTAGATAGAGGTGCCACTTACTGAGACAAAGAAACCTAGGGAAGCAGATTAGGAGGAAGACGGGGAGTTCAGTTCCAAAGTACATTTAGGGAGACATCTAGGTGGAGGTGTCAAGGACACAGCTATGGTTTCTGGTCCAGAGCTCAGGAGAGCCATCTGGGCCGGAGATGCAGGTGGGCATTATAACCTTAGAGGGTAACTGAAGCCACAGGGTGAGGAGAGATGCCTTTGGGAACTTCCATAGAGTAAAATGAGAGGAGGCCTAAGACAGAACTCTAAGAAACAGTAACATGTAAGAAATGGGTTAAGAAAGAGGAGCCTGCAAACAAAACTACAAAAAAAGAACAAACAGAGATAGAAGGAAAATCAAAAGAACTTCATGTCCCAGAAAATTGTGGAAAGACAATATGCACTTTTCTGGGTGGTTAAGTGCAATAAAAGCTAACAAGAAGTCAAAGATTTCTAAATGTCCACTGGATTCAGTGATATTAAAGACTTAGTGATCCCACTGAAAGCAATTTCAGTGGTGTGGTAGTGCAAACAAGACTGTAACATAAGGAAGACAGAATGAAAGCAAACGCAATTAGCAGAACAATTCAATGAAAAATTTTTTACAATGTACCTTTTAAATTAAAATAACAAATATTTATTCGATGCCAGCTTATATGTAAGGTACATGCTATGTTGCATAGGGGAGTATTTTTATTATAGAGAAATGACATGTAAACAATAAAGGACTTAAGCCTAAAATATATAAATTACAATAAATTCTGCAGAGGAAGTAAAATGGACATAGGAGTTCGATGGGAAAAGATATAACGTTAAGTTGCCAACTATTAATGAAAAGCTTGTTCAAGCATTTTTAAATGGATAATGGTGGGTATTTAGATTCTACTGGGTGAAAAAATATATATATTTTTAGAGACAGGATGTCTCACTCTGCTGCCCAGGCTGGAGTGCAGTGGCACAATCATAGATAGCTCACTATAATCTCGGACTCCTGGGCTCAAGCGATCCTTCTACCTCAGCCTCCCAATTTTTTATATCAATATTTACAACACAACAAAAGTCAACCTCTACAACTATTTAAACTTATAATTTTAAAAAAAGTCAGTTTTAAAATATACAGGGAATATGAAGTTTTTTAAAAGGAAAATTTAAAAGATAACTGAGCGAACATGTTTGAAGACTACTTCTTTAAGACATAGCATAGGTTCAGGTCCTAGCTCAGTCCATTACTAGCTGCGTGGCTTTGAACAAGTTCTTAACCTCCAAGTCTCAATTTCCCCATCCATAAAATAGGAACGATACCTAATTCATAAGGTTATTATGACCATAAATGAGATAATACATATAAAGCTACCAACATAGTTGTTGGTACCAAGTCAATACTTTTTAAATGTTGGCCATTGTTCTTTATCTTTTATAGCGCCTACCTAGTATAATGATGAGCTCTGTTAGGAATTCAAGGTATGTTTGACAATATGAAGAATAGCAAGCATTAAATTTTATGTTCCTTTTTAATACATCATTCCATATGATTAACTAAGAAAAGAATTCCTCGTTAGTTTAAACCAAGGTGTCAGAATTCAAACAGAGATAAAACAGAGCATAAAAATTTTCAAGAGCTGATTTAGATTAACATTTAAGTAGCATCTACTACACACAAGACACACACCATACTATTTTATACCTATGTTATTGCATTAAGTCTTCACAATAGCCCTTTGAATTAGGTATTTTATGCCCATTTAACAATGGCAACTGAGGATGAGAAAAATCAAGTAACTTGCAAAAGGTCTTCACTTAATCACTGTAGAAATAAAACTAAAAAAGAAAGAGAAATATATTTTTACAATTGAAGATTTTGCAGGAGGCTAAACAAAATCACGTGCTAACATACTACAGTTTTCAAAAATGTAGTACTGGCTTGGGGGTATGGCTTATAGAACAAGCTTTTAAAACTAAATGAAAACAACTCCCCATCCTGTTAGTACTAGTATTTTTCAAAATGTAGTCAAACACCGCACGCATTAGAATCTCCTGGAATGCTTATTAAAAATGCAGATTCTTTAGTTTCTAGACCCAAAATCTGCAGGGAAGGGACCAGAAGTCTGCATGTTAGTAAATTCCCACGTGAACCCAGTGCTATTAATGTCTGAGAAGCTTAGGTTTCTTGAATCTTTTGAGGCAGTGTGATGTATGAAAAGAATATAGGAGTCAGAAAGACTTAGGTTACAAATCTTGCTGTATTGTTTACTAATACCAAGTCTGAGTAAGTTATTCAACCTCACATAAAAAGAAAATGTTAGTACCCTACTTAGAGTAAGATAATGTATGTAAAAGCAGCCAGTACTATATACAGAGATGGAGGGTGCTTAATAAATGGTCACTACTATTTTCAAAAGCAAGCTAGTAAACCCCCTAACTTGACTCCATGTCCCCTCTAGTCATCAATCCCATTTTCTTTCTTTCATCAAAGTAGCTATTTGCTCAAACCACAAACTACTATCTGCCTTCTAACTCTCAGCTCCTCTGAAACTGCTCTTAACTGCCATTAAACTGACAAACGCAATGAACAATGTTTAGTCCTCATCTTTCTTGAATTTTCATCTCTAGCTCCTACGACCACTCTTTTTGAAATTCTAACTTTCCTTGGCTTTTGTAACACTTCACACTCTCATCTTTTTCCCAATTCTTTACCACTTAAAATGTTGGTGTTCATCTGGGTTTCACCTTCAGCCTTTTCTTCCTTCTCAACCTAATCTACACATTCATCCTGCCCATGCACTTTGTGCAGTGCCATCTCCTTCCAGCTTGATTCAGTACTAATACTCTGATAACTCCCAAATCTTTATCAACTCCAATCCTCCCACAGTTCCCACTGCCTCCTCTACCTGGATGTTTCAAAGCCCCCTTGAAAATCAATATGGTAAAACTTATTCTCTTTATCCAATCTCAATTTCCTCCTTCCTTTCCCCCAACCACCACTCTCTGAAGGGTGGGGCTAAACCTGCTTCTTCTCTGGTATTTCCTATTTCACCCCCAGCCTACAGCCTCAAGTTACTATCATGCAAGATTTTTCCCTCTACCAGTGTGTTTCAGATGTTTTCATATTAATTTTCTTAATTTAGAACATTTGACACAAAAAATGATGTATCATATAAGACAAAAAAGGTAAATGCAGAACTGCTTATTTCATGTATCAAGTATTTCCACAATTAAAACTCTGAAATTTTGTACAATATTGTTATCTCTGGAAGAGATGGGATGAAGCTCTATTACTTCATATTTTATACATTTCTTTAATGTTTGATTTTTTGCAATGAGCATATATTAGTTTTATACTAAAATGAACAATTAAAAATCTATCAATGTTTTAAAGTATATATTGGCAATGGCTTAGCCTTTGCAACATGGGAATGTCAACATTAGATAGCAGGCCGGGCGCGGTGGCTCATGCCTGTAATCCTAGCACTCTGGGAGGCCGAGGGGGGGGGGTGGAACGACTGCTTGAGGTCACGAGTTCGAAACCAGCCTGAGCAAGAGCGAGACCCCCGTCTCCACTATAAATAGAAAGAAATTAGCCAAACAAATAAAAAATAGAAAAAATTAGTTGGGCACGGTGGCGCGTGCCTGTAGTCCCAGCTACCTGGGAGGCTGAGACAGGAGGATCGCTTGAACCCAGAGTGAGACTCTGTCTCAAAAAAAAAAAAAATTAGATAACCGTCTGAGAAACAGGATTTGATGGAATTCTCTACTCAGTGAATACCGATTTTGTGGCTACCTTAAACTTCTAAATATAATGGTTCAGAAAATTTTACTACAGCATTGAAAAGTAATATTAAAAGAAAAAATGTGGTAAATGTTAAGAAAATAGTTCTAGAAAGAGTCAGCAGTTCAAGAATTTACACTGTACCACTAAGCTACAAAATAATTTCCCTAAGATGTTTAAATAGGTTACACTTATGTACAACCTTATATTCACTTGGGCAAAACCCCTTATATCCTGTAGCATAAGGTACTTTGAAATTCATTCATTCTGTGAAAATCCAAAGTCTACTACAGTACATGTGTAGGATAAAATTCTCAACCTACTTGGCCCAACTGATTCCCTATTACTGCTCAGGCAACATTTTCCTCACTAGTCCTTTGAAGTATATCCATGTGATTCACTGATTCTTAAAGTGAACTACTCATTGAACCACTCAACAAATAAATGCCCTACTGTAGGGTCCCTTACAGTTTTGATACTTCTGTTTAAAGCCATTTTGCTTTTAATTATCATCGGTAAGTTTCATGCACATAAGCAAAAAAAAGAGAAGGTAATATGCTAATCTCTATATAGCATTTGACAAACAATTAGTAATCAATGTTTCTTGAACTGAAGACAATTGTTTTATATATACTAATAAAGTACAAGTAATAATCAAAAACAGAGTATTAAAGTTAAAAGGCCTCAGTGTAATAAATTGCTAATGTCTACCTTCCTCAACACACTGAGCTCCAGCGAGAAAAAAGTATTTGTTTAGTTCACTGCTGTATCCTCCAGCCCCTCACAGTGGCACATGCTAATAGTTCAATACATGTACTGAATCAATTAATGAAAGAAATTCCATTTAAAAAATAAAAATAAAGTCACAGTCTAAAAGAGCCAGAAAGAAGTGAGTCATTAAATCCAACTTCCTACCCAAATAGAATTTCCTCCTTTCAACATTTTGCAGTTTCAACTACTTTTAGGGACAAGGAACTCATGAAACTTTAAGACAGCCCATTCCAACTATGGAACAGTTCCAAATCCCTTGCCTCCATTCCTCCCTCCACTTCAAGCCCTGTTTAAGGTAATGATCTCCAAGGTGGAGTGTATATATATACTCAAGAGTATATCAGATGATTCATAGGGACATGAAAAGAAAATTAGAGATTCTATATCAAATTTTTCAAATTTTAGATTAGAAAGTTGTACTAACATTTAACATACAAATGTGCACCTCATTCAGTCTGACACATCAAACTGGTACAAAGAGAAGACTGTAGTTCCATAATGGAGAAAAATTAAAAGCAGTGCCCTCAGTTGGATGTTTCATTTTAGCACACTGAAATTTACTTTTGCACACATTCTACATAATAAACAAACCTTCAAACAGCAGAAGCTTTGTAAAGAAACAGTAAATCGCAATAATTTTCTGGTTTCCTTGTTTCATGGCCAAGTATTTAAGAGTTGAATTTAAAGAAAAGCAACTTCCTTTTACACAGAATTCTAAATATGCCAACCATTTACGTGATGATAAATGACTGTCAGTAGTGCATGCTACCTAGCAGATATTTTCCAAAAAATAAAAACACACTTAATATGTCTTTTCAAAATAGAGATAACACTTTAATAATGAGAAAGAAAGCAACTGTTTTTCAAGGACACTTGTACTATGGGGAGAATATTTTTTAAAACTATTTATTTGGAAATGTTTCCATTGTTCCATGATTTTGTTGCTGAAAATGTCTGTTAAAGCCACCGTGTACTTCTTAAGTAATTATCTACACAGGTTACAAAAGGTTTGAAAACACAGAAAGATTACTTCAACTGATCTAAACATCTTCTGAACAGTGAATTTGAAAAATTGGGTTTTAAACCTAGTTTTTACATATGTGTGTGTGCACACAATATCTTCCAATTAATTAGCAAGAATAACGGAATAACTAATTGAGATCAGGGAGGAAGGGAATGTCTTTTCCAATTTCAACAAAATCCTTTGCATAATTGATAGTTAAGAATTGAAACATTAGTAATACAGCCAATGATGCAATTCTTCCATCATAGGTATCTTTTTTCAATCATGAAAGTCATTGAAATCAAATGTCAAAAGTAACTGAATTTGGAATCAGAACACTGAATAATTACATCTAAGGGTCACATCAAGCTTTATCTTAGTAATCAACACAGCATACTAAAATAAATAAACAAATCAGCAACAGCAAGTGTTTACTGGATGCTCTGACGATATCATTTTAGTTGACGAAACGCTTACACTCAAAGAGAACAAAACATAATCCTCAGATTAAGTCTAGTCATAAATTATTTTGCCAATAATACTAAAGTCAAAATATAAAATTCAAATATCGACTGGGTGTGGTGGCTCACGCCTGTAATACTAGCACTCTGGGAGGCCGAGGCGGGAGGATTGCTCAAGCTCAGGAGTTTGAGAGCAGTCTGAGCAAGCGCAAGACTCCCGTCTCTACTGAAAATAGAAAGAAATTAGCTGGACAATTAAAATATATATATAGAAAACATTAGCCGGGCATGGTGGTGCATGCCTATAGTCCCAGCTACTCAGAAGGATTGCTTGAGCCCAAGAGTTTGAGGTTGCTGTGAGCTAGGCTGACACCACGGCACTCACTCTAACCTGGGCAACAGAGCGAGACTCTGTCTATACATGTGTGTGTATGTGTGTGTGTGTGTGTGTGTGTGTGTGTGTGTATAAATAAAATAAATTCAAATATCACTACCTCTGATTTCCCATGAGGACTAAATAAAATGACCACACAAATAAAAGTGCCTAGCATAGTGCCTGACATAAATAGATGCTCAATAAACATTGACTACCTTTCTCTTGATCTGAGGCCATGTGACGTAATGAAGAAAAAGCATGGGTTCAGGAATTAGACAGGGTTGAATTCTCACTAACCAATTGCTAGATGTGTGACTTGCAGTAAATTATTTAACTCCATTGGTAAAATGGAAATAATAATGCCCACCTTGTAGGGTTAATGAAGTCATTAAAAAATAATACATACAAAGTCCCTCCACCCACAAAGCCATTTAGTAAATGTCCAACCCTCCTCCTTCAAGATAATCTATTTATAACTGTACCAAAAGAATGGAATCATAGGTTGCTGAATTTTAAAATATCCATCAGAATCCCTATCTTCTGGTAAGAATCACAGCATTACAATACCCTGATAAAGTACCTGGCATGAAGTGTATGCTCCATTAATGTTTAGTGAACTCACGTGAATTATTATGCCCAACACGACTTGGTTAATTGTGGCAGCTTGGACTACACTGGTGAGAGACTGGGTCTTTCCACTATCTTGTGTACTCTCCCTAGTTTAAGTCATCTAATTAGTGATAAACCTATATACTTATTCATACTCTCTAGCACAAATTAAGGGTCATAATAAGATGTTATCATAATTTAAGCTTTTCTGTGGCTAAGGAAGCAGGGGTTGGGCAAAGAGAAGAAGCCACTCCCTTCTTGTCAAACCCAAAGGTGAATTACTTTAAGAAAAATACTACACAATATGGAGATACCTTAAAGAGATACAAGTAGAACTACCATTTGATCCAGCAATCCCATTACTGGGCATCTACCCAAAAGAACAAAAGACACTCTATAAAAAAGACACCTGCACCCAAATGTTTATAGCAGCACAATTCACAATTGCAAAGATGTGGAAACAACCCAAGTGCCCATCAATACATGAGTGGATTAATAAAATGTGGTATATGTATACCGTGGAGTACTATTCAGCTTTAAGAAACAATGGTGATATAGCACCTCTTGTGTTCTCCTGGATAGAGCTGGAACACATTCTACTAAGTGAAGTATCCCAAGAATGGAAAAATAAGCACCACATCTACTTATCAGCAAATTGGTTTCACTGATCAACACATAAGTGCATATATAAGAATAACATTTATTGGGTGTCAGGCAGGGGGGAGGGGGGAGGAGGGGACAAGTATATGCATACATAACGAGTGCGATGCGCACCATTGGGGGATGGACACCCTTGAAGCTGTGACTGGGGGGGAGGGGGGCAAGGGCAACATACGTAACCTAAACATCTGTACCACCATAATATGCTGAAATAAAAAAAAAAGAAAGAAAGAAAAATACTACACATTGAATACACACCTGCAGGTACAACTGCATGTGCTTAGTTGAAATACACATGAAACACCTGTAAGACACAGTAAGTCAACTCACAGACGCTGAATGACAAGTAGAAAGTAGGTTTTAAAATGTCTGAAAATTGCAGCTTCAGCGCTTTTGCAACACCTGCTTTTACGATCTGTCACGTGAAGCAAAGAGGCATAACCAAACAGCACTACTAGGGCCACACAACCATCCACAGGCTGGGTACACAAACTGCTCTTATAATCATATAATCAAGCAAAAGCGGGCAAACCGGCCAAGGAGGCCTTCACCTAACTTTCTTCCAGATGGCAAACGCGGTACCGAGACAAGGCAAAGACGGTGTGCAGGTAGCCAACCCAAAACAATTAACTAGGGATTCTGACATCCCAAAGGTTCTCTGCATCCTTAATCTTTCCGGAATGCCATCCCATGAAATAGGGTTTGTATGCCACAGAACCCTGCCGCCCCTCACATCCCAAGGGACAGGACTGGTCATCTCCTTCCATAGACCCCGAAGCAGTGACTCAATTATTTCCATAATGTAGACTCCATTACATCTGTTAAGTTTCTGGAACACGTGATTTGAGGGAGCAAACTCGCTACAAAGAGATTAAACAACACTCTTTAACACATTTCTCTGTGTCGTGCCACGCTTGGATCCAAACACTCCCCAGGGAGGGGCTGAACGTCACCAGTTTTGGATGACACTCGTTCGAATCGCCCTGAGGAGGTGAGCGACTCCCGCCCGGCTCTCCGCCGGCAGCTCTTACCCATTTGTCCAAGGGGACCTGGGCGAGGGACCCGGTCCCCTGGTATAGGTCCAGGCTGAGCTGCTCCAGGCTCAGCTTCTCCTGCAGGAAGTGGCCCAAGTACCTCTGCAGGAGGTACCGACAGGCCCTCTTCTTGATAGACTCGGAAAACGGCCACGGCATGGTGAGGGCTGGCAGCTAGGCTGGCTGGACCTGCGGGCGGCGACGGCCCCGGCCTCGCGAGGCTCCGGCTCCAGGCCGCGACGGCTGCGCCTCGGGTTCCGGCCGGTGTCCCCAGGCCGCGGCGGGGCCTAAGCCTGGGGCGTCCCCTCCATGCCCGCTCGGCGGCAGGCGTCTCTCAGGGCGACCCCATTGCCCGCGCCGTGCCGCTCGCGCGAGGCCTGGCGGGGTCGAGACGCGGAGGGGTCCCCGTTGCCCGAGGCCGGGGGCGTCGGAGGAGATCCTAGTCGGCACAGAGAGAGGGTGCAAGGGAGCGCGACAGGGGGCGGCAGGGGCTGAGGCAGACGCAGACACCGCCACCGCTGCCGCGCGACGAACTTGTTGTCATCCGCGGGGCGCGCTCCCGACTCTGGGGACGCTACGCTCCCGGCGCGTTCGCGAGCCCCAGACTCCTTGCGCGCGGCCGGGCGCCGGCGGAAGTGACGCCACACTGGGGACAGAGGGAGGCGGGAAGAAGGGCCGGGACGTGAGCAGTTCCGGCTCCGAGGGGCGGGCGAGGGCGGGGAGGCAGGGGGCGGCGCCGCGGGTCGGCTCCAGTTGCCTCCGGAGGGAGGAAGACGAGGACGCGGGGTTCGCAGGTAAGCGGACGGCGGGCCGGCTGCGGCGAGCGGGCGGTAGCCGAGAGGGGCTCGAGGGCGGGCGGGAGGTGGGGCGTTCCGGACGAGCACGCGACGCAGCAGGCTGGGTCGTGAGGGGCGACGGCTGAAGGGGCCCCGCACCCGGACTGAGAAGGGTCTGGGGGCGGGTCCGGTGTGGGCTCTGTCGGACCCTGCCCCCCGGAAACGGACACTCGGGGCGCCGCCGGCTCTACGGGGAAGACTGGAGCCCCTCTCGAGCATCTCCGCCCGCCCCCGAATATCGACCTGTGCCCATTGTCAGCAAGTTGTCCGTCCCCCGCCTCATTCAGGTATTGTTTGAAAGCTTCCTCTTCGTTACTGTTGGTCTACGGTCTGTGCAGTTTGCCGAGCGCTTCTCGCATACGCTTTCTTAATCCTTGCTGTGCTACACCAACGACCAGGAAACTTGGGTTTTCGAGGCATTTGTGGGCAAAACTGCTTTCTCTGATAAATGCCAGAGCCTCCTGACCCCGCAGGCACCTCTGTGGAGTACTCGCGCTGTTCTGGCAATCTGCGCAATCGTATTTCTGCCTTTTGGGAGGCAATTCCTGCAGAGGCGGAGCCGGCTCTTAAGTTAGTCCACCTCTGAAGGCCTGAGTGCCGGTGTTCTGTGGCCCTGGAAGCCAGATGTCCTGGGTTAGAATCCTGCCACTGACACTTATTAACCAAGCCACCTTGAACCGGCCGCTGCCCTCTGAGCCCACGTCATCTCCTTTGCCAAGCGTGAGCGGATTAATATCTTATGTCCAGGGATTGTTAGGAACATTAAACGAGTAGGGCATGAACCTAAACAGTCCTGGACAGAACCCTGAAACGTACAGCTGAGCTGCTTAATTAAAGAAAGTGAATTAAGACGACCAGTTTAAAGAGTTAAATATTTCCTATCTTGATAACTGTTTCACGAATGCTTTAGAAATACTGACATAGCCCAAAATGTTGACAGATGGAGAAAGATCTGATTCCCCTTTCCACAACCGCTTTTTCATTTTAGAACCAGTGTGCTCTCCAGTAGGTGTAGTTGCTTGGATTGTTGATGCCCTTCATTCTTTGCAGACTTATCCCAAGTATTCTCAGTAACTTCAATTCCCTTGCAGTTCTTTCGTTCAAAAATATTTGTTAAGGGTCTGTTAAATGAAAGTAACTACAGTTGGTGATGTGAAAAGTGTAAAGAAGAATCAGGCAAAACCTTCAAGACATGTATATTCTAATGTGGAACGTTCATTCATTTATTCAGTAAATATTTATTAATTGCCCACTATGTGCCAGGGACTATTCTGGGTGCTGGGGATACAGCAGTGAACACACAAGTTCCTTCCTTCATGGAACTTACATTTTATTAAAGGAAGGGGAAATAGTAATCAGGTAAATAATATGCTTTATGGTGATAAGTGCTGTAGGAGAAAAATAATGCAATATAAAAAGACTGGAGATGGGAGAGAGAGGAGAGATTTGCCATTTTTATATAGGGTGGTAAGAAAAGGTCTCTCATTTAATAAGATGACGTTTTAGCAAAGACTTGGAGAAAGCTGGGAAGCAAGACACATGTATACCTGGAAAAGTTGTTTTCCAGGCATGAGAACAGCAAGTGTAAGGCTCTGACACAGGAGGATGCTTGGTGAGTTCAAGGAACATCAGGAGGGAGTGAAGGAAAGAGTAGAAGCTCAGTGGGGGAGTAGAGAGGGAGCAGGTCCTGTAGGGCCTAGTAAGCTGTTTTAAGGACTTTGGCTTTTACTCTGGGTGAGATGGGTTTGAAGAGAAGAGTGACATGATCGGGCCTAAATTTTTATAGGGTCATGCTAACTGCTGTGTTGAGAGTAGGCTGGTGTGGGGGTTGGAAGGCCAAAGGTGGAAACAGCAAGAACAGTTAGTAAGAAGGATGTTGCAACAATCCAGGCAAAAGACAACAGTGGTTTGGACCAGAGTGGTAGCAGTGTAGATGATTAATAGCAGTTGGATTTCAGATTTACTTTGAAGACAGTAAGGTGTGTTTGCAAATAATAATTATAATACTTGCCATAAAAGGAATATAAACAAAGTGGTACGAAAAGTGAAAGGTGGGATCTCATCCAGCAAGGAATGAGCATAGGCTTTGGGAGGTTTGAACTGCACTTCTGACAAATAGATATGATTTGGGCTTCTTTCAGTAACTTAAATAAGTAGTTTCCTTCGTATGTAGAATTACATTAAGGCTGTCCATAGGATGCTTGCAATTTCAGATATCAGAAAGGAAAATAAAAATGGAAAATTTTGCAAAAACAGACATACTCTGTTCAAAGTCTTAAGTTTGTTGCCTTGTACATTTTATGCTTTCTAGGAGAAATTCAGAATAAATGTTAAGGTTTAGGACGTGTCACTATGATACCTTTAGCTCAAATAGGATACAAACTCATCCCAAGTCACAGTGCTGTTTTTGTGTTTTATCAGAGTACTTACTACAAAATGTTAACACTTTTCATTGATTGAGGAAGATGAAAAGAATTACCTTTCCAAATACTGTCAACTCCTTAATAGTTATATGAAGGAGTTTGAAGTGACAGGTTAGAACCTATATACCAGAGGCTAAATGGGTCATGTCAAAATAATTGTCCTTTAGAGAAATGCATGTTAACATGTGAGATAAAAGAAAAGCCAGTGAGATTTTGTTGACTTTTTTTAAGACTTATGCCTGAGGTGACAGGAATTTGTTGTCGGGGCTCCCATGTCCCACAGCTCCTACCGGATAGTAGCAGCCACCGCCGTCTGTAACATAAAGAGCATCGAACTTGGAGTCAGACGGCTCGAGTTTCAGGGTCAGTACTTTCTTCTTTAAAGATACTTCTAAATGCTTTACTTTTAATATATAATAATTAGCAGATAATATTTCTTGAGCTTATTATGTGTCCAGCACCATTTTAAGCACTTTCCATATATTTACTCGTTTAGTTCTCTCTATATCACTTTAAGATAGATACCATTGTTAGCGTCACTATAGTGAGAAGGAATGTGTAACTGAGAGAGATTAAAACATCTGCCCTAAGTTGCAGAGTATACTAAGTGGCAGAGCTGAGGTTCTAGCCCCAGTCAGTCTGCTTGAGAGCCCATTAACCAGCACACCGCACTGGCCATGTCTTGCTCATACTGAGAGGGTTTTCCAGATTGTAGTGCATGATACAAATAAAAGTAATCATGATTAAGATACTGCATTCTAGCCCTCAACTGACTGTTGTAATGTCAACTGAAAAGTCCAGCTTTCTTCCAAAGTGAGTATCTGTAATCTCTATACGGCTCTTGAAATCGTCCTGGCACTGTTCTTCTGTCAGGCTGTATGTAAGTCTTTCTGTGCCCATTCTTTTGTCGTCAAGAATGAAGCTCTTTTGCATTGTGATGAAATAAAATGAAGTCAGTAAATTGAGAAGTAGAGAATAGGACTGGTGGGGACGGGGGTGGGAGTGACAAATAAAAATAAAAGAAGTAGAGAATAAAGGATTTAGTAATCAATATTTTAACCAGTTTCATGGATTCCCCCCAAAACACTAACATAGTCCAAAAATTATACCAACAGATGGAGAAAGAGCTGGTTCCTAAATAATTTATGTATGCTGTTTTAAGGAATCATTTTTGGAAACTATACGAGGTGATGCAATCCACCAGAAGAACTAATAGCAATTGTAAGATATTCCAATTTTTGAAGGTGCTGGCAACAGCATATTTCTCAGAATCTGGTAGAAAACCAATTTAGAGTTTAAATGGAAAGCAATGAGGTTTCATATTATATCTCTTTGACATTGATTCATTTTCTGTTGGTTAGAATGTACTTTATTTAAATATAGTACCAAATAATCCTTATTAAACATTCAATTTTTGCATCTTTTCTTAGACTCTCACTTACAGTTTCTGGTTTTGAAGGAAAGGTTTACAGGGTTGTAGTGTTGCTGCTTATTACAGTTTCAAAAACTCAAAGTAGCACTGTGTATTTCTTCACCCTGAGCTCCCTCCTTAATCAACAAAAGCACAATACAATTCTATTGGCTTGATTTATCATTACTAGGTTATATCAAAGTATAAATGGAAAAATAGCCATTTTTACTTTAATTACAAATACTTTATATTTGTAATACTACAAATGAGTCCGATTTTAAACTTTTAATTTCAAAATAAATATGTCTCAGAGCTATTCTAAACAGAGCCAATGTTACATGTTACAAAAAATAAAAACTAAACTAGGGTTTGCCTTTGCCTACATTCTAAATGTTGCTAATTATAATTATTTTTATTCATCTTTACTTTCAAAACAGTTGTTTGAAACGCAGATAAATTCAGACCTCTTGTTTTATTTGAAACTAATGCTCCCAGTTACTTTACCTGTTTAATGATAGCCTGGCTTCTGAAAGAAAATTGTTTCTGTTTCCTACACCCTGTACTTTCCAATATTTCACAATTTTTAAGTTGTTTTTTCTTGTTGTAAACAATATATTTTCTTTTTACTATAGAAAAAATTAGAATATTAAAAAACTAAAACTATCAATAATTATCTTAACTTTTAACAAGGAACAAAAGCATAACTGAAATAGAAACAGTTATTAAACTTAGCGAAATCCTAACTCAATACTCACCTTCCACCCTTCTACCAGCCCCTGTCTCTACCTGTTAACTCTATACTGCCAGACGTAGTGCCTGGAATTTCCATCATGTTGAGTTAATTCCTTGGGCTAGGGCAGTACTTCTCAAACTTATTTTGCACTCAGATATTCATATCAGAGGAAAAGGAAACCCTAGAGGTATAGGAGTGTTAACCTAAAGAGGACATGGCTTGAGACTTCCAAACATTTGTGGTTTTTTTTCTGTAAAATTCTAGGCAGTTTTGCAATATTTCCTAATATTGATACAATAATGGTAGTGTATATTTTCCAAGCCTGTCTACCATGTTCATCCTGTGGCTTTGTATACCCTTTGTAACAGAGCTGAGTACCACAGCTTCAGAAACAGAGAGTTAAATTTTTTTCTGCGGTTATTCATTTGTAAAATATTTAATGAAGATGTGCTTTATGCCAGATAGTGTGCTGGTTATATAGATATCACAGGCCCCCATCCTCATGGGCCTGTAGCAGTACAGACACAAAAATTATTTGCAGTGAGATATAAGTACAGTAGTACCGATACAGAGATATTATTAAGGAGGATAGAGTGATTTAACTCTATCTTGAGATCAGATAATTGAATCCTGAAATAGATGTGTGCGAGCTTAATTTTGAAGGATTAAAAGTCTTCACCGTATTGTCAGAATACATTTTTTAAAGTTAAAAACATGAGTCTTGTATAAACATATGGTAAGCATGTGTCAAAAATGTATTTAATTCATTAATGAAGGAGCCAGCAAGATGGTAAACTTGATTCAGAGTAGTATAGGACAGACCAAAGTCAATGAAAGAAAAACCGATGAAATAGGATTGCAAAGTTAGCCAAGATAGAGTAACAGGGACCCTCCCCACCTTCAACAACAAAAAAAGTAGACAAAAAATATATGAAACAATGCTTTTCAAGACTCTGGGCATCAGGCAATGGACAACGATCCCTAAGAGGCAAGATACAAATGAGGTGAGCCTATTTCCTCATTGTATTACCCAGAGAGGTTCCAGGTATGGCACCGAGAAGAAAAACCTGGGTAAAAAGCCCGGTGGTCTCCCTGAATTGAGGACAAGGAGCTGGAAGTCCAGGAATGCCCAGGCAGCTAGGACAGAGTACCAGAAAGTAGAGAGTTTCACAAAAAATGAAAACTGTGGTTTTGCCTCTATAGTGGGGCAAAATTAACCAGAAATTAAATACAGCTTTGGTACTGCCTAAAAAAGCCTGAATGTAAGACTTAGAAAGACCTAGCTGTTTTCAAATAACCTAACTATATCCCAGGACAATGCTCAGTAATATTTATAGGAATATAAAAATATCCATCACCAAATACACAATATCTAGCCTCCAATCAAAAATTACAAGACATGCGAAGCAGCAGAATATAAACTATAATGAGGAGAAAAATCTGTCAATCAAAACTAACCCAGAAATAACAAGGAAATTAGTAGGCAGGACATTATAAGACTTATTATAACTATTTTATATGCTTAAAAAGCTAGAGATTAAGCAAGGTAAGCAGAGACATGGAAAATATGTTTAAAAAAAAAAGACCCAAAGAGAATAAATTAAATACAGCAGAAGAAAAGATTAGCAAACTTAAAAAGACATAGCAATAGAAACTATTCAAACACACACACAGAAAGAGACTAAAAAAATGAACAAAGCAATGAGGAATAGGACACCTTCACTTAGACTAACATATGGAAATTAGAGTCCCCAGAGAGGGGAGGGACTGATAAATGTTTGAAGAAATAATGACCAAACATTTTCCAAATTTGTTGAAAACTATAAACCTATAGATGCAAGAATCTCAACAAACCCCAAGCAAAAGAAGCATGAAAAAAACTACACCAAGAGGAAGAAAGGTAGCAATAACATCAGATTTCTTATGGGAAACAACACAAGCAAGATGATAGTTGAGAAACGTCTTTAAATACTTCAAAGAAGAAAAATCTAACAGCCTAGGATTCTATACCCAGCAAAAGTATCTCTCAAAAATGAAGATGTACTCATGTTGAAAGAAGTTCCCTCAGGCAGCAGGAAAATGATACAGATCATATGTATAGATATAGATCAACATAAAGGAATAAGGAACATCAGAAATGGTAACTATATAAATATTTTTATTACCTAAATCTCTCTGAAAAATAATTGACTGTTTAAAGCAAAAATAATAACATGTATTATGAAGTTTCTAACTTATGTAGAAGTAAAATATTATGACAAAAACAACAAAGGCTATAGTACTGTCTCGTTAAGTTCTTACACATAAAATGTTATAAGTTGAAGGTACATTATGATAAAAATGTATACTATAAACTCTAAAGCAACCACCAAAAACACACAACAAAACAATGTAGTTAATAAGCCACCAAAAGATATAAAATAGAATCCTAAAAAATGGTCAGTCCAAAAGTAGGCAAAAAAAATAAGGAAAGGGAGTAAAGTACAGATGGGACAAATAGAAAACATATATCAAGATACTAAATTTAAACTCAACCATATCAATAATTACAGGAATCATATTAAATGTAAATGGTCTAAACACCCTGTCTTAGTCCTTTTCCTGTTGCTTGTAACAATACCTGAAACTATATAAATTATAAAGGAAAAGAATTTATTTCTTACAATTACGGAGAATGAGAAGTCCAAGGTCAAGGGGCTGTGTCCGGCAAGGGACTTCTTGCTGGTGGGGGACTCTGCATAGTCCCAAGGCAGTGACAGGGATCATATGGCAAGAAGGCTGAGAGTATTAGCTCAGGTCGCTCTTTCTCTTATAAAGCCACCAGTCCCGCTCCCATGATAACCCATTAACCTGGATTAATGGATTAATCCATACATAAGGGCAGAGCCCTCATGATCCCATTCACCTCTTAAAGGCTCCTCCTGTCAATATTGCCACAATGGGGATTAAATTTCAACATGAGTTTTAGAGGGGACAAATATTCAAACTGTAGCACACCCTAATTAAAAGGTAGCAGTTGCCAGATTGGATTAAAAAGCAGGCCCAAAGTATATGTTGCCAATAAGAAACTTATTTTAAATATAAAGACATTGCTATTTCTGTTCTCAAGACTTTAAAACAGCTTGTTATGCCAAAATTAAATTCCCCTGTCTAGGTGTCAGGGGAAGTCCCCTGTCAAATTGGGCCATCCCTACCTATCTTTGTATTTCAGCGAGGCTAGTCTCCTTATAGTTCCTGCCACACCTTGTGCAGACCCTTGCCTTTGCTTTGTTCCCAGTGCACATTCCTTCACAACTCTCAAGACCTTTCTGCTTATCCATAACACTTTAACTGTGCTTATTCTAGACCAATTTTGACTGACCTGGTCCATGAGTCAAGCCCCATTGCAACTAACAATTATGTCATGGATCATGGAATGTCAGAGCTCTTAGAATAGTAAAGAATTTCCTGTCCATTCCCCTTATTATATAGGTGAGAACACCATGAGTCCAATGAGGTCATATGGTCAATCCAAGTTCATGCAACTTTAGTGGTAGAGTTTGTAATAGGACCAAGACTTATCATTGTTTTTTGTAATTATCTGCAACTCACAATTAAGTACATTTTTTGGTTGTAATTATGGTGTGTGGCACATTAATATTCATGTAAATATTTCAAGTGCCTGTCTTATTTCCCAAATTAGAGTGTAAGCTACCAATAGACATCTTTAATTAGTATTCTAGCGCTTAGAAAAAATGCTAGATATATAGGTGTACAGTGGATTATATTTGGATAATAAACAGAGTCCATATAAACAAGATTATAAAATGTAAGAAGTAGTGCAGTAGTTTTTGCTATTTGAAACAGTGTTGATTGATTCCCCTCCATAGAGTAGTTAGGATTCAATTGTTTCTCAATTTCCAAATTTTGCTACTCATATATAAAGTAAGTTTAATTCATTGCCTTTACATCTACTGATCTTTTCAGCCATAATATTAATATAAACTCAGTTTATTATATCATCTACAAGTGTTCACAGAGGTCTAAACCTGAGCTGTCTGATACAGTAGCCACTGGTTATTTACATTTAAATGAATGAAAATTAAATAAAATTTTAAATTCAATCCCTCCATCACACTAGCCAAACCTTAGGTGGCTAGTAGCTCCTGTATCGGATGGCACTGATAAAGAACACTTCACCACGGAAAGTTCTGTTCATCTGTAATTTCTTATATGATGATAAATTATTTTGCCTACAGAAAGGGAAACCAAAGATTTTTTTTACAGGAATCACATTGATGAGTCAACCATTCTGGTAACCTGACAGCAGCTCTAATATATCAATATTAATAATTCTAGTAGTCGTCCCTTCGCTAAAGTAGGCATGTACTTCTTCATCCTCAGTGGCACAGACTGCCACAGGTACACAGGTAATCCACTGAGAAGTAAGAAAATACATCTATATTTTGCACTTTCGTGTCCTCAATTCCAAGATGACAAAGTAACAAGGAACAACGTTTATGCCAAAAAGGGCCACGGCCACGTGCAGCGTAGTCACTTCATGAACTGCGCCCAATGCGTGCCCAAGAACAAAGCTTTTAAGTTTATCATTCAAAACACAGTAGAAGCTGCAGCTCTCAGGGACATTTCTGAAACAAATGTCTTCAACACCTGTGTGCTTCCCATGCTGTATGTGAAGCTGCATTACTACATAAGTTGTGCCATTCACAGCAAGGTAGTTAGAAATCATTCTCGGGAAGCCAGCAAGGAACAAACACGTGATTTAGGCCTGCAGGTACTGCCCCACAATGAGGATCCCATATAAGGATCTGAGTCCTTAAGGACTGGAAAAAAACTGTCCTCTGGGAAACCAGAATGGGCTCTGGCTGCATTTCTCTGTAAATCTCTTAACTCTGTCTTTTCCCACTGAAAGCATTGTCCTTGGACTAGTGTTCCCATCTCAGGATGGCTACCAGGAACAGCTGCGGCTGTGTGCTCTGACTTAACTATTCTGGATTAAAGTGACTGGGAAGAATTTTGTGTGTTGATTGGTTTAGAACAGTCTGTAACTGGGGATTGGAGTGAATCTCAGCCACATTGCTTGGTTACTTTACTTAATATGGGAAGGGGACATTATGATTGCCCTTGGAAAATCTGTATGGTATTAGACAGGGGAAAGGATATTAGTAAATAATCAAGAATCGGTTACAATCTACAAAAAATAAGTTGTAATAATACCTTAAAATAATAGCTACAAATGTTAATTTGCATAGCGCTTCAATAATAAAATCTATCATTTTAATTTATATATATCTTCAAAAGTTCTGAGTTTTATCTGTCATTGAAAGTCATTTCACACAAAATCTTTTAAAAGTTCAGTCTTAGGAAGGGTGTCTTTCTTTTTTTTTTTTTTTTTTTTTTTTTTGCGGTTTGGTGCTCATTATTACACAGCAACAGTTTGTGACCTACTTTACCAACCCGTGAGGATTTCTTCCATTCTAGTACTAGATTCTTCATCCTTCAGCATCATTAAGTCCTAATTGCAATGAATTAGACTCTTGCTTTAAAAACTTTGTAAGCATCAGACCTTATGTTGTGATCATTGTTTCTGACATCTGTAATTGAAGTACTTGATCACTTAAGCAAAATAAAGATGTTTGGTATTCATGATATCAAGATTCATAGTAGGCCGGGC
>RJWJ010008552.1:0-53026 GCA_004363605.1 Indri indri
CCACACGGACAGCAGCAGAGACTGCAGCGATGCGTCTCCAGGCCGAGGAATGCCCAGACACCGCGTGTCTTTCCCACTGTCCTGCAGAGTCCCCGAGGCTGGGGACCACATCTGGCACACAGTGGACCCTCAGTACTGCTTGATGAGCGAATACATGATCCTAAGACACGAACCTGGATGCTCTCCCCCTCCCGGCAGATGAGGGGTGCCTCCACGCGGCTGTAATCCCTGCCGAGGACCCAGCCTTTGTCGATCAGCTGCTCCCGGGGGCCTGGCCTGGGCACCTGCCTGGTGTGGTACAGGCTGAACACCACGTCCCCTCGCAGGATGTCGAAGTCCCAGGTGATGACCGACTCCCCTTCCAGAATTTCCACTGCAACCTGCTCAGAGATGGGTGCAGTCTGAGGGTCCCAGCCAAGAGGGTTGGGGACAACGGCAGCAGGAGGTGCTGTGGGTGCCCACGGGGGTCTCCTCTGCTGGGCCATGTGCTCATTCTCGGCCACAGGGAGGGTGGGCTGCCAAGGCCCCCAGCTGCCCCCTTGTCTGAGAGCTGCCCTGGGCAAATGGACCCACCTCTCTCTGAAACGCCTGGTGGGTCCCCCAGGGGTGACCCACAGCCAGGACTGACAGTGCCAGGGGCCCCCCTGTGCTGCTCTGCACATTCCAGCGCTCCCTGCCGGCCCGGCTGGGATTCCTCCCCATGCCCACCTGCCTCCCCGCCTGGCGGGCTCATCCTGAGAGCTCGCCCACCCGCGACAAATCGCCAGCACGAGAATCCTTCCCTCAGGCTGCATTTTGGGTGAACCTGACCTAAGACGACACCCCAGCCCAGTGGGCCCGCCCAGGCCAGGCCCAGCACCTCATGGGGGGCCCCGCGGAGCACGCTGGCCGAGTGGTAGGTCTCGCTCCACTGCCGCAGCTGGTCGGCCCGCTCCTGCTGCTCCTCCGTCAGGTACAGGGACTTGGGGACCAGCCCTCCTTCGGGGACATTGCACTGTGGGTCAGAGACAAAGGGTGGCAGGTCAGTGCCCGTCAAGGCCTGGTTGGCCTGACCCATAGAAGGGTGCTCTGTGAGCCCCGAAACAACTTACACAGCCACCCCTTACTGAGTTGCACAGTGGGCTTCTGTGACGCCATTTAGACCCCAGAACCACCAACACCACAGGGACGATTATTTCACAGAGAAAGGAAACGGGGGCTCAGAGAAGTCAGGCCACTTGCCCACAATCACACAGCAGCAAGTGGCTGGGCCAGGGCACAAACTCACATTGTCAGCCCCCTAGGCTCACGTCCCTTGCCCCGATGCAGGACTGACGTCTGGGCTCAGGGGTCCCTCACACTGCACCCCGCAGCGGTGCACCTCCCCGTTGGCAGTGGGGATGGAGAAGTCTCTCTCTCAACTGTCCTAATGTGCAGATTTCCCCAAGTCAAAGGTGCCGTGGATGGCCAGGCCTTAGGAGACCCTCTGCCATCAACAAACAACGATTTCTGCCCTCATGTCACTTGCTAAAACACTAGGATCAACAAGTGAGGTCACTGCCAGCGTCCATCAGTAAGTCACCCTGAGATCGGCAGGCCCATTCACTAAAAATAAATCCTGCGTGTGACGTATCGCACCAGTGGAGGGAACAGGCGAGCCTGGCCAAATTCCTAGGAAAAGATGTTTTTATCCAGAAATGATGCAAGCTCGCTGTTTTGTATTTTTGTTGTAACAGCTCTGCCGACTGATGGCCACATGAGATGACAGAGTTGTGACGTAGGCTCCCGGCTGCCTTTCGTTTCTCCCCCAAGGCAGGCAGTAAAGGGGTCTGGAGGCTGCCTCCCTTGAAGCAGTGGCCGGACCGTCCCAGCTGTGTGGCTGTGGGCTGGTCCCTTTGGGTATGCCAGCTCCAGGGCCCAGGGCCACCAGGACATGGGAGTCACCTCCCCTGCAGCACAGGGCACAAAGTGAGCACGCAAACTCTCACCGCTGCTCAGCAACACCTCTGGTGGCAATACAGCATGGGTAAGCCTTTGACTGGCCTGGTCTTCGGGGTTCCAGAAACTTCTGTCTCACTCACTAGGTTTGAAAGAACCAAGGTAAGGCCCAACCTCAGAGAGGTGTTACCTCTCTTTGAGGCAGCTTCTAAAACAAGCCCTGTCCCCACTGAGCGCCAGCATGGCCCTCCCCAGGCAGCGCCCGGCCTCCCTGGCCCCTGCGCTGGCCACGGCTGCCTTACCACGCTCTCCCCGCCAAGGAAGTCGGGGATCACGTCTTTATCCAGGTAGTCAACGAGGCCTCCGGGGCCCTGGTAATTGCTGCCGCTGTAGATGAGGAACTTCTGCCGGGTGTTCTCGTTGATGAAAGGGCTGATCTGAAAAGCGGGAGGGAAGGCAAGGTGGGGTGGACTCTGCGTGGAGATGTAACTCTCATGGCATGGACCCAATCACTTAATCATGGACAGGGACATGGGCGTGACATGGACCTCATCACTCTAAAGTGAATCAGTGGCTCTTGGTGCATTCACTGCGTTGTGCAACCACCCCCTCTATCTAGTTCCAAGACTCGTGCTTCACCCCAAAGAGAAACCCACACCCACTCGCAGTTGCCCTTTCCCCTCCCCCGCCCCTGGCAGCCGCTGATCTGCTAGAAGTGAACCCCGCTTCCAGCCGGGCCCCGGCGGGCTGACTCACCCCCACCCCACCCAGTGTACGCCTTCCTAGGAAATCTCCAAGCAGCACACGCGCTTGGTTTGCACAGAGATCAGGACGATGGGGGATAAAAAGCTTTGGAAGCAGATTCTGCTCCCCAGCCCCACCCTACAGAGCCTTGAAGCACCTACAGAGGCCAGAGAACTTTCTGCCCCCTAAGCACGTCCATGGCTCACAATCCTCCGTGGCTCCCTACTGCCCCAGGACAAGGGCCCATCTTCACCACAGGCTGGACTCCCAGCCTTCCCCGGCACCACGGTCCCTTTTGTTCCTGTCTGCTTGGGCCACCCTGGACTGTCCTTTCGACTCCCCCAGAGCATCAATCTGGGTCCCGCCCCCGGGCCTGTGGCCAGGCTGTGCGGTCCTCAGGTCTCAGCCTCATGTCACCTCCTCAGGGGGCCCTCGTCCATTCCCCAATCTAGATATGCCCCTGCACCATCGCCCCCCTGACTGAGTCTCTGAGAGTCCTGACATCCTCATGTCCTTGTCACAGAGAATCCTGACGCTTTCACTTGGGGGCTACCTGGTTCATCCCCCTCCCCCACCCTGTGACATGGGGGGTGGGGACCCAGTGGCTGGTTTGTTCACTCTAAACCCCAGGGCCTGGACAGGCGCCTGGCACAAAGTAGGTGCTTAGCAAAACACCAACTGGCTGATTGAACTTTCGGTTCTCTCTTCCCTATCCTGATTGAACCCTGACTGCCTGGCTTCTCACGCCTTCGCCAACCCCAGGCAACGCATGCACAGCAGATGCGGGATCTGCAGGCCTGGGGGAGGCTGCGGGGGCCTGCTCTGCACTGCCCTGCAGCAAGGCCTCAGGGCAGAGGTGTCCAGCTGCAAGTGACAACCTGTCAGCAGGCCGTAAAGTCGATTTCGTGCATCAAGATTAGCCTATTTGGCATCTACCCAAAAGAGCACAAAACATTCTACAATAAAGACATCTGCACCCGAATGTTTATGGCAGCACAATTCACTATTGCAAGGATGTGGAAACAACCCAAGTGCCTGTCAATCCATGAGTGGATTAGTAAAATTTGGTGTATGTATACAATGGAACACTACTCAATAATAAGAAACGACAGTGATCTAGAACCCTAATACTTTCCTGGATTAAACTTAAGCCCATTATCCAAAGTGAGGCACCACAAGATCGGAGGAATGGGCTCCACTTGTACTCACCATCAAATTGGTACTAACTGATGAACACTAGGGTGCTCACATGGCAGTAATACTCTCCAGGGATTAGGGGGATGGGGGGTAAACCCACAACTAAAGGACACGGGGAGCATTGTAGGGGGGAAAGGCATGCCTCTAACCCTTGCTTGGGTGAGGCAAAGACATAAAGTGTAACCATAATGTTTGTACCCTCATAATACCCTGAAATAAAAAATTAAAAAAAAAAAGAAAGCTAAAGATCTTACTTCCAGGTAGTTTAAAAAAAAAAAAAGATTAGCGTATTTGGAACAGAAGAGAAGACAACAGTCAAAATGGTGTTGTCAGTAGTTAAAGGAGCCGTCGCTTTGCGGACCCCTTGTTTCAGCAGTGTGTGTGTGCCGGGTTGAATACAAAGTATATTTCATACTGTGGGTCATGGGCAGAAAGTTTTAAAAGCCCCACAGGACAGGGTCCAAACGCTCCTCGGACCAGCTCGCGGAGTCCCAGGGACACGGCCCAATTCTGAGTGTGACTCTCACGTCCAAGAAAGAGAATGATGAAGACACACACCGTGGTCCATCCTGCAGTGGAACGTTGTTCGGCCACAAGAAGGAATGAAGCCACACAGGCTGCAGCCGGGTGGACCTCGAGGACCTTGTTCTCAGTGACAAGAGCCAGACACAAGGGGCCATACGTCCTACGATTCCACTTTGGTGAAATGTCCAAAACAGACAAATGCACAGACATGGAAGGAGATTGGTGGCTGCCTGGAGCTGGGGGACGGGGAGGGACTGCCCATGGGCTCGGGGGTCCCTTGGGAGTGATGGAAATGTTCTGGAATTAGACAGTGGCGGCCGTTGCAGAACTGTGAATATACCAAAAAACGCTGAATTCTGTGCTTTAAAAGATGTTTCTGGTAGATGAGTTACATCTCAATGAAACCGTTGAAAGAAATGACACAGGAGAACCAGGCTCACGGAGGGAACCCCTCCCACCGCGGCCTCCCCGCTGTGGGGGAGGGGCCCTGGCTCCTACCAGCGTCCAGAGCACGGGGAAGACGCGAGGTGCGCGCACGATGAGCAGCCGGCCCAGGGTCTCGGGGTAGTGGTCCTGCACCACCTCGATCATGCGCAGCAGCGCCTTCACGCCCGGCCGCCACAGGTGCCGCATGTTCAGACCCTCCAGGTCCAGCAGGCAGGTCCAGGAGCTACAGCAGAGACGGTCCCCGCTCCACCTGGCCCTGCCACCTCCCAGGGCCCCCAGCACCCTCCCCGGGGATGGACAGGGAGGCTCAGTGAGCCACGGCTGGGAGCAGACGGGGTCACAGGACACTCGTGGATCAGAGGTTCAGAGCGTGGACTCCAAGGCCCAGCACCTGAACTTGAGTCTCCCCTGCCACCCCGAGAGCTGCGTGACAGGGCCACCAACCTAACCTTCCGCCTCAGGACAGTGGCGAGGTCAGTAACAGACCCTATCTCGAGCATCTGTTGCTGGGGTTAGGTGAGACGTGTATGGAAAGGTCTCTGCAAGGACGGCACACAGCAGGCACTCAATTAAAGCTAGTTATTACAGTTAATTGATGAAAAGGTGCTAACTACTAAATATAGCATGGGAACTAAGAGCATCTACTCCACAGCCAGATGGCCCAGGGTCAAATCCCAGCCCTGCCACTTGCTGTGTGGCCTTGGCCGAGTTATTGACCTCTCTGTGCCTCCATTTCACTACTATTAATTCATTAGGAAAATGACCATGTTATGCAGTGGCTGGTCCCTGGGAGCCTCTGCATCTCAGATTTGTTCCCTCTAACCTGCACACACCTCTGCAAGGAGTCCCTATGTGACACCCCCTCATCTGAACCATCTGGAGTGAATTCTTCTTCCAGCCACGACCTTGATCGATCGATCCCCACCCACCACGTTTCCTTAGGGAATCTGCAGACGGCAAAGGAACTTAATTTTCACCAAGATCAGGATATTTGGGGATAAAAAGCTTAAGCCTCAGGTCCTGACCATCCCTGTCTCTTTGGGCTGCTGGGAGGATGAAGTGGATCGAGGTGCTTAGAAGAGCACCTGCGGCGTATACAGTAAGTACTGTATGCGTGTTTGCATTCTTTTTAGCAATTACTGTTTTTGATAATCCATTAAAAAGCCGCTTTACAGAAGAAGGAAGCTGCATCTCGGAGGGGTTCCCTGCCTTTGGGGTGATGCTCTGGGAAACTCAGGTCAGGGAAAGAAATTGCGGGGAGCGAGAGGAGGCAGGTGGGTTACGGGATGAGATCCCGGGAGGCTGGTCTCCCGGGGACGGAGTCAGGGTAGAACTCGGGGCAGCAGAGCTGGGCTCAAAGAGCAATGTCGAGGAGGCTGTCGAGGGCGGGGGGGAAAGTCCTCAAGCCTGAAGCCAGACGGGACCAGGTTCCAATCCTGCTGTGCCCTGCCCGCCACCGAGTCCGTCTCCCTGCCCATAAAGCACAGGGACGATTACAGGTGAGGACCCCGATTGGAGCGGCTAGCACAGTGCACGTGCGCAGTGCCCGTCAGCTGTCTGTTACTTAGGGAGGTTCTTGCCTGATGGGACGGCCAAACTGCTTTGTGTTCCCCTCACACCTCTTCTGTCCTTCCTCGTTGACGGAGAGAACCTGGGGGGGAGACACGGAGCTGCCAAAGGTCCACCTCGCTGCTCAGCCGGCAGCAGCCCTTCCCAGGCCCGGGCCCAGCCAGGGGTGCAGGCGACGGGGCTCCCAACTCACGTGCCGCAGCAGCGCCTCCTCCCCCACCGCCTTCATCAAGCCCTTGGTGTCCATCTGGCCCAGGCGCAGAATGTAGAGGGGGCGGCCGTCTTCGTGGATGGGGCCAAAGAGAAGAGACCGTTATTTAGCGGACAGTTGATGGGGGGACGGGTCAGAGCCACGGGGGAGAGCTTCGCCCCTCAGGCTGTAGCTCGCTAGGGCCCGACCAGTCCCTGCAGCCAGCAGCGCCGTCACCGCCGCCCGGACCGGGCACGACAAGCACAGGTATTTTCTCCATAAGGCGCATCCCACCGTCTCGCACTCAGGCACACTCGGCGACATTTCAGCACTATTCTTGGGGCCGTTTTAAACAGCAAAAGCACCAAGAAAAACACAAAAATGTTAAAACGTGGCACCAAAGAGGCCACAAGAAGGACCCCCATTTGCAGTATGAGAGTTGAAACGAGGAGGCGGAGCCTTGCTCAACCCCAGCAGAGAACCAGCACGTCGGGCGACTCGACTTCTTCGCGACTCTGCACGTGTCTGGGAAACATAGCGAAAGCTCCCTGTCACTCGGGGGTGACAAGTAGATTTTAGCAAGCAGGGGAGTTCGCAAATACGGAATTCATAAGCAATGAGGATCACACGTGTGTCAAAAGGACCCATGCCAACTGAACCTTTGGCATAGCACTTACCCTAACCAATCCGTGGGAATTTTTACATAAAAGACATTTAAAAAACACAATAGGCATTGGTGTCAGTGGCAGTTTAAAAATCTGGAAAAGATGTGTAGTGGGTGGAATAGTGCCCCCCAAAAACTCATGCCCACTGGAACTTTAAAATGGGACCCCACTTGGAAACAGCCTGAGCAGATGTGGTTAGTTGAGGCGCTCAAGACGAAATCACACTGAGGTTGAGCCCTAAATCCAAAGACCTGGTGACCTTGTGAGAAGAGGAGAGGGCACAGAGATACCCAGAGAAGAAAGACGTGACAACAGGCAGACACCGGAATGATGCTGCCACAAGGCCAGGCACCCCCGGGCTACCGGAAGGTGGAAAAAGTGGGGAACAATTCTCCCCCTAGAGCCTTGGGAGCGAGGCTGAAACCTTGATTTCAGACTTCTGGCCTCCAGGACTGTGACAGAATAAATTTCTGTTGTTTTAAGCCACCAAGTTTGTGGCAACTCGGAAATACCATATACGCGCAGCCACTGTGAATGTGATTGCAATGACCGAGTCATGGCCGGCTAACCCACGCCGCCCAGCAGAGGAGTGTCTCTTCCTCAAGCCCAGAAGTCTATTCCAGCTCTACCTCCTTCCAGATGCGCGGAGAGTCGAAAGGAAATACAATAAGGCGTTAGCATGAAGCGGCAGTGACCAAAGTGTGTTCTACCTATGTGTCACGGAAGTGGTGGCACGCACCTGCGTCCTGGTAATGCCAGCCCCCTGCGTAGAACTCCTCCAAGAGCGCGGGGGGCCGCCAGGTCTGAAGGAGGAGATCCACCTGCTGCTGCTTCCGCCAGCTCAGGGACTGGCACAGCATTTCCCGGGCCTTGTCCAGGTGGAAGTCACGGGCCCGCAGGAACCGAAGGATGTGCTCGTCTTTGGGGATCTGAGAGACGAAGAAGGAAAAAGCCCGCAGACGGGTGTTCCCTGACCCCGCAGACCAGCCACAGACAACAAGCCTCCTGTACCTCATCTGCAAAACATTTAGCTGGGAACAGGGCCACATTCTCCCTCAACCACACAGCAGAGACAGCCAAGGGGTGGACAGCAGTGAGCATCTGTGCATCGTGGCCGCCTAACATCCCTCCCTCCTTGTGCCAGGAATAGCGTCTTTCTTTTGGGGAATGGCTCCACCCCACTCCCCGACGTGCTCATCTTGCAAAACCAGCCCCGAGAAGAGCTGCCCTTTCTGGAGCGCACACTCCGAGCTGGACGACACAAACTTATTTCATTCTCGCCTTTTCTCCTCCCCCTCCCCCATGCCCCCACCGTGCCTGAGGCCGAGTACCTGCCACCAACCGGATGTGATCCAGGGGGCCCCAGCCCTGCACCCACCTTGCCTTTGTGGGTCTCCTGCAGCCAGCGCCGAAGCTGGATCAGGCAGCTCTCCTGCATGGGCGTGAGGCGGCCCAGGCACCTCTCTATGTAGTCTGCATCCAGCTTGTCCCCTTGGAGGAGGAGCAGGGGTGGCATCAGGACCAGAGGAGATGCCACAGGCCTCCTAACCATGTGGCCTGCCCTTTCGGGAGCCCTCCCTGGCTCACTGGCTGCCCCGGCTCTGAAACATGGTTCCAAGCCAGGCTGTGGCCTCCTCCGAGGGCAACAGCCTCAGGGACTCTAAAGGCGTTCATTTTTCCAGCCCAGTTCCAAGGTGGTTCTGAAAACTCACACCAGGCCAAACCTGGATCTCTCTGTGAGATGTGATTTTTTCCTCTTTGACCCTCAAAAGTGAGGATAATTCCCACCCTCTGGGGTGTGCACAGGGTTAAAACTGGATTCATGGTGTATGTATGGTTTGTATCCTAGTTTTTTTTCCCTTTAACATTATATTATGAACATTTTCCAGGTCAATTAAAGTCTGAACTGTGACAAAGGGCTCATTGCCTTAATATACAAAGAGCTCTTACAAACCAATAAGAAATCAATGGGCAAACAGGAAAATGGACAAAGGACAAGAACAGGGATTCAACTAAAAAAGGAAAACAGAGTCGCTAAGCATGAAAAACTAATGTTTGACCTTACTCATAGTGAAAGAACTGATCACTACTCTACCAGTGACCACTCCCGCTGCCTTTCAGAAGTGAAATGCTTAGGAAGAGCCTTGTGGGGAGCTGGGGTGAAGTCAGGAATAGGCAGTCACACACCTTCAGTGGGAACACTGATCAGCATAACCTCTTTGGAGGTCTAATTGGTAAATTCAACAAAATTTTAGTTGCACATAACCTTCTACCCAGCAATCCCACTTTTAAAATTTTATGCTATTTATACACTCCTACAAATTTTTGAAAAATCCTTTTACAAAAATGTACCACACTATTTGCATTTTTGAAAAACCGAAGCAACCTGAATTTCCATTAATAGAGGACTCTCTAAATAGACTAGTAATTAAACATAATCAATAAATAACAAATAAACCAGGTGTGGTGGCTCATACCTGTAGTCCCAGATACTCGGGAGACTGAGGCGGGAGGATCGCTTGAGCCCAGGAGTTCAAGTCCAGCCTGGGCAACATAGCAAGACCCAGTCTCTAAATAATAAATGTTTATTAATAAATAAGTTGTACTATAGAGTATCAAAAGAAGACACACTCATACAGAAAGTTGTTCAAGCAACATTAGCAAGTGACGAAAAGCAAAATATGAAATAGAATGTGCAACGTGTTCTCTCATTTGTTCAATGCAAGGCATGGTGTGCAAATGCATGTGCACAGGTGTGTGAGTATACATATTTAATATTACACATGTATATAAGCCTCGATAGCTTCAGAGAATATAACACACAATTACTGTAGCCTCCAGACAGAGGAAAGGAATCTTAACTGCTTATTTCACATCTTCCAAGCGGTTTGAATGCTTTTCCTACCATGATCATGCATTACTCATACAATTAAAAATAGTTGTAAAACCAGAGGAAAAGGCAGTGTCAAGGCACCAGAGATCAATTTCTGATCTAGAAATAAACCAGCTCTGGCTCTTGGACCGGAATGGGGAGAGGGAGGGGCCGGGAGCAGAGGCAGGAGGCTGAGTCACTCCAAGATCCAGCCCCAGCCCCAAGAGGACCGAGGCGATCCGCCCCCACCCAAGGAGCAACACGGCCCGCAGCAGGCTCCCCAGGGCTGAGCGACCTACCATTCGAACTGACCGTCTCCGGAGCAGGGCCGGGGTCACTGATGGGCCCGTCAGCCTCCAGGGAGCCAGGGTCCCACTGCCCAACCCGGCCGCAGGTGTCCTCCCGGCCGGGGACCGGCGTCCAGCGGGGGATGTGCGAGGTGCCCTGGGAGGTGAGCTCGTTCAGGTAATGCTCTATCACCTCCTTCCCCTGGAAGCCAGAGAGACCAAGGACAGCGGGGCTCACCGCGACAGCCAGGAAACCCGCCCCGCCTCGCCCTGGTTCCAGCCCTGACACGTGGCGACGGAGCAGCTGAACGTGGCCCGTCCAAATGGAGAGACACTCTGAGTGTCACTACGCACGATTTCCAAACGCAGTGCGAAACAACGAATGTGAAATAGCTCAGCAATGTGTTTTATATCGACGACACATTAGATAAAATCTATTATCGAAATTAATTTTGCCCGTTTCATTACACGAACAGGCCTTTACTCAGCAATGGCTCTGAGGTCTTTAAAACAAATATGACCATTTTAACCAGGAAAAACCATCACAGAATGTCCCTCTTCTGTCCAGAGAATTCATTCACTACACATGCCTGGACATCTCGGGGTCAGGGGGGACAATGATGAGAGTGCCCCCATTACAGGGCAATGACTTTGTGCCCATTATCTCATGTGATTTGGTCGTTACTAGAATACCCATTTTACAGATGGGAAGACTGAGGCCCTGGCAGGTTCTTACTGGATGTCACTTGAGTTGCCAGGTGACAGAGCGGGTCCTCCCTGGGACTAACGTACCCTCTTGATGCTGGCGGTGTACTGCTTCATGGCGATCTTCTCCAAGGCATTTTCAAAGCCAAAGAAGGACCGGATGTCCAGTGAGGCAGATTGCTCAAAGCAAGTCCAGTCTTCATTCTCGGGGTGGACCTGAAAGCCAGGCAAGGCTGGTGCTGAATGTCAGCATGGGGCCACCATGCCCCCGGCGGGGGCTCTACCAAGCCTGAGATGGACAGGATGTGACAGCCTGGCAGCACTGTCGGGGACAGCAGGGTACAGTGTGCATCTGATAGCTGCACCCGCCCCTTAAATACATATATGTATACATGGAAAATTACATTAATATATAAATACATATGTTTAGTAGATCATTTATATAAAATATAAATAACTTATATATCGATATAAATTTTAGATGTGTATTTTTAAATAGTTATATATTTATATAAAGATATATATATTACATATTCTTATATATCAATAGATATCAGCAAAAAAAATCTGCAGGCAGAAACATTACCAGGAGTCTGTTGAATATGCAGATTCCTGGGCCCGCCTCAGTCACTCCTGACCAGCAGGTCCAGGGCAGCCGGGGAACCTGCTTTTCACAAGCAGCCTCAGTGCTGCTGGTGCGGCCGTCGGTGGGACTCACTCTGAGAACCCCACGCCGGAAGGAGTGTGAAGGCAACTACTGCCCACGCCTCGCCGCAGATGGGAACGCCCTGAGCCAGTTTCCAGGAGGACCCCAGAGGAGCTGGAGGCGTGGAATGAACCACTTCTAATGGCCCGCAATTGCCCACCCGACCAGGCAGGATAATCTGCTACTGTCCCCATTTTATGGATGTGAATGGTGTGGCCCAGGGAGGGGAAGCAACTTGCCCGGTGTCACTCAGCAAGACAGTGGCAGAGCTGGGTTGTATCGGGCAAATGCCTTCCAGACTCCCGGCTCATCCCCCTCAGTCCTCACTCATGCTGTTCCCGCCCCCAGAACTCTGTTCCCAGTCCTTCCAGGGCTGCTCCTCCCACCCTTGGGCTCTCAGCTTCAGTGGCACCTCCTAAGGTGCCACTCACGCCCAGTTCTATCTGCCGGAGCCCTTCCTAGCTCCGTGACAAATACATATTCATTCGTTTGCTTTCCTCCTCTGTGTCTCCCTCGGGAATGGCAGCTCTGTGAGGGCCGCAGTCAGGCAGATGGGTCCGCGGCTGGGTGCCCAGCGCTTGGCTGGGTGCTGACACATGACAGGTGCTCAATCAGTGTGTACCGGAGAATCATCATGACCATTAATTATATTAAAAGGTAACACTTATATAGGACTTAGTATGTGCCAGGCCCTGGCCTAAGGGGTTTGGATAGTATATTGTACTTCATTTAATCCTCACCACAACCTGTGCCGTAGGTGCGATTATTAACCCCATTTTACGGATGAGGAAACTGAGGCAGTTTCCTGAAAGAAAGAAGGAAAGGAGAGAGAAAAACGGAGGGAGGGTGCCAGATTTAGCAGATAAAATACAGGATGCCAGTCGCATTTGAATTTTGGATAAACAACGAATAGTGTATCTCCAAGAAATATCTGAGAAATAATTATACTAAAAAAGCGTATCTGCTGTTTACCGGAACTGCACGGGCGCGGGACACCCTGCGTGCTCCCTGCCCAGGCCCCGGGCCCGGACAGCGGGGCTGCGGGGGGTCCCTGCGGGGAGGGTCCCGGCGCGGAGGGAGGGGCCCCGGGCTCACCGTGTAGCTGCAGTTCTCGTGGACCAGCACGCGGCTGGCGAAGGTCTCATTGTGCGCCTCGATGAGGAGCGTCCTCTCCTTCCAGTTCAAGACGTTTCTCTGCACGAAGACCACGTGCTCCACACCTGCGATCTGCGCGGGACGGCGGGGGGCGAGTCCGGGGGGCCTCCCAGACACCCCGGCCAGGGGCCACGGATCCCTCTCCCCGCTGCCCACCCAAGCCGGGCCCAAATCCTTGGGACCCTGCTCGGTTCCCCCCAGTCCCCTGGCCCTCGCCCCTCCAGCACCCGGGCTCCCCCCACCCAGGAACCCCGCCGCCCCCACCCGAACCCGCATTCGGACACGACTCTCACGCACCCCTGCCCCACCTCCTAGCCCAGCACCCATCCCCAGCTCCTGCGCCCAGACCTCAGGCCCCGGCCCCGGCCCGCAAACCTTCCGCAGCAGCCGCGGGGCGTCCACGCGCAGCCGGCAGCTCCGCTCCACCACGTGCACCGCCCCGTCCGGGCTGCGGGACTCGCGCAAGACCTCGCTGCCCAGGAAGACGGGGATCTGCGGGCAGGTGGGGAAGCGCTTCTCGTAGGCCTGGGGGGCAGAGCCGGAGTGAGTGCAGGGCGGGGGCTGCCAGAGGGTCCCGCCCGGCACGACCTCCGCCCCGCAGGGCTGTCATCTCCTTATGAGACGGGGTGTCACAGCCGAGAAAAGCATCCCTGGCCCACGGAAGGAGCAGGGACCCTGCTGTCACTACCAATACCTGCATTCAGCATCTCTCAGAGCCCTGATCTGAACAATGGTGTGGCAAATAATGCCACACACAAAAAGATTAGAGCTAATGCAGGAGTTTAGCAAAGCTTCAGGATATAAAATCAATGCGCAAAAATCAGTGTTATTTCTATATATTAGCAATAAACAAATCAAAAAATTTAAAAATTCTATTTACAATAACATCAAAAAGAATAAAATATTAATACTTAGGAATACATTTAACTAAGGAAGTTCAAAACTTTTACTCTGAACACTATAAAACATTGCTGAAAAAAATTAAAGACCTAAATAAGTGGAAAGGCATCCCATAGTCATGGATCAGAAGACTTAATATTTTTAAGACAGCAGTATTCCTCCAAATCGGTCTACAGATTCAACAAAATCTCTATCCATATCCCTGCTGAATTCTTTACAGAAATTGACGGACTGATCCTGAAATTCATATGAAATGCAAGAGACCCAACATGGCCAAAACAATCCTGAAAAAGAACAAAATTGGAGGACTCGTATTTCCTGAATTCAAAACTTTACTATACAGCTATGGTAATCAAAACAGGTGGTACTGGCATGAAGATATTAATAGGTGTACAGCTCAATGGACTAGAATTGAGTCCAGAAATAAACCTTCGCATTTACCATCCATTGATTTTTGACAAAGGTGTCAAGACAATTCAATCGGGAGAGAATAATCTCTTCCACAAGTGGGGCCGGGACAACTGGATGCCCATATGTAGAACAATGACATTGCACCCTACTGCGCGCCATATGCAGAAATTAACACACCATGGACCAAAGACCTAAATATAAAAGTTAAAACTATAAAACTCTTAGAAGAAAACATAGGAGTAAATCTTCACAAACTTGGATCAGGCAACGGTTTCTTACTTAGGACACCAAAACCACAAACGACGAAAGAAAAAATGAACTGGATATCATCAAAATTGAAAACTTCTGTGCTTCAAAGGATATCGGCAAGAAAGTGCAAAGGGGCCGGGCGCGGTGGCTCACGCCTGTAATCCTAGCACTCTGGGAGGCCGAGGCGGGTGGATTGTTTGAGCTCAGGAGTTCAAAACCAGCCTGAGCAAGAGCGAGACCCCGTCTCTACTAAAAATAGAAAGAAATTAATTGGACAGCTAAAAATATATATAGAAAAAATTAGCCGGGCATGGTGGCGCATGCCTGTAGTCCCAGCTACTTGGGAGGCTGAGACAGTAGGATTGCTCGAGCCCAGGAGTTTGAAGTTGCTGTGAGCTAGGCTAACGCCACGGCACTCACTCTAGCCCAGGCAACAAAGCGAGACTCTGTCTCAAAAAAAAAAAAAAAAAAAAAAAAGAAAGTGCAAAGGTAACCCAGACAATGGGAGAAAATTTTTGCAAATTACACCTACATACATATGTATAAAATGGAAGGCTCGTATCCAGAATATATAAAGAACTATTAGAATTCAATAATAAAGAGAGAACCCAATTTAAAAATTAGCAGAGGATCTGAATAGACATTTCTCCAAGGAAAATATACCAACGGCCAAAAAGCAAATGAAAAGATGCTCGACAACATTAGTTGCTAGGGAAATGCAAATCCAAACCACAATGAGATACCACTTGGCACACACTAGGATGACTATAACAACAAAGACGGATAATAGCAAGAAACTGGAACCCCCAGACCTGCCATGAGGATGTAAAATGGCACAACCACTTTGGAAAACAGTTTGGCAGCTCTTCAAACGGTTAAACGTAGAGTCACCGTATGATCCAGTAATTCCACTGCTAAGTATATACCCAAGAGACACGAAAACATAGGTCCCGCAAAAACCTGTACACAGATGTTTACAGCAACGTTATTCATAATAGCCAAAAAGTAGAAATAACCCAAATGTCCATTAACTGATTAGTGGATAAATACATCATGGTATATCCCCACGATGGAATATTATTTAGCCTTAAAAAGGAGCAAGGTACTGACCCATGCTATGACACAGATAAGAAACCTTGAAAACATTATGCTAAGTGAGAGAAACCAGACACAGAAGACCACATGTTGTATGATTCCATCCACTTACATGAAATGTCCAGAACAGGCAAATACAGCGACAGAAAGTAGATTAGCGGTTGCCAGGGGCTGGGGTGGGAGGAGAGGGCGGCATGAGGGATAAGGGGTACAGAGTTTCTCTTTGGGGTAATGAGAATATTCTAAAACTGATTGTGGTGAGGGTTGCACAGTGCTGTGAATATACTGAAAGCCATTGAACTGTATACTTTTATTTTATTTTATTTTATTTTTATTTTATTTATTTTATTTTATTTTTTGAGACAGAGTTTTGCTCTTCACCCCAGCTAGAACACAGTGCCATCATCGTAGCTCACAGCAACCTCAAACTCCTGGGCTCAAGTGATCTTGCTGCCTCAGCCTCCTAAGTAGCTGGGACTACAGTCTCAAGCCACCACGGTGGGCTAATTTTTCTATTTTTAATAGAGACAGGGGTCTCGCTCTTACTCAGGCTGGTCTTGAACTCCTGAGCTCAAGTGATCCTCCTGCCTCGGCCTCCCAGAGTGCCAGGTTACAGGCGTGAGCCACCGTGCCCGGCCAACCTTTTAAATGTCTGTGTACATATAATATTAATATTCAGCAATGTGCTCTCTGAGCCACAGCAGGTCCCACCCTGCCTGACAGCATAGACTCCAGCCCCCGTCTGGGAGCCGGTCCCAGCTCCATCACTTATGGGCTGGGTGACCTTGGGCAGGTTACTTAACCTCTCAGTGCCCTGCTGCACAGGGCGGTGGTGAGAACTGAGCAAACTGCTGTGGCTGCAGGAGGAGGGACGGCTGGACTATTTTCTCTGCAGCTTCTCGGTCTCAGTGCGCCGCGCTGAGCGCAGGCGGTTGCTAAGTCAGGCTCCGCGACCCTGTGCCCTTCAAAGAGGAGGTGCCTTGGCCCAATGCAGAGCCCCAGGCCCGGATGGCTCCCTGAGCCTTGCTGTCCTCAGAGCCACTTCAGCCAGCCTCAGGCTGTGTGCCAGGGATGTGTCCTTCTGTGGGGGCAGGGGGTCCTCCCAGGCAGGGTGCGGGCTGAGTGAGGGTAGCTGAGGGGTCCCCAAGCCCAGGCGTGCACCTAAGGAGGGCGAGAGTCTGTGCCCAGTTCTAGAAGCGCCAGGGTCAGTGCTGGCGGGGGCGTATCCCGGCATCTGGCTTCACCTTCTTCGTTGTTCGAGCGGGGTCTGCGCCTAGCGCCTGTCACAGCCCGTGTGCCCCGGAATTGGGATCATCGCAAGCTCCAAAAATAGTGCCTGGTGCTGGCATCTGAGGACAGACACCTCCTCCCCTTCCCTCCCGGCTCCTGGGAAGAGAGGTAGGGGGAGGGGAGCCAAGGAAGAAATGGAAACAGGCCCAGGTGCCCTCGGTGTCACCCCAGGCTGTGCGAGGCCAGCCAGCCCTTCCTCCACCAGGGTCGGAGGATAAAGCTGCCTCCTGCCACGGTTCAGTTAGTCGCTTTGACAAAACACAGCAGCATTAGAATGGGACCCCCCATCACCGTCCCCCCGTGCACCATGGGGCGCCCAGAGTCTGCGCTTCGAGAGCTGGCAAGGGGCCCTGAAACTGCACCCTGCATATCTCAGGCCACCCTGGACCCTCTTTCAAAGGGTGGCGGTTCCCCACCGAGGAAGGAGCTGCAGGCTGGAGGCTGGAGCCTGGAGCGGGTGGGGGCCTGGTGGGAAGCTCAGCTCCTCCTCCCTGCCGGCAAGCCCCTCCCCAGCCCTCCTCCCTGGGGGCTCGTCATCTGGAAAATGGGCCTCTGTCTCTCACATGCTGGTCTCTCTGAGTGTCTCACAGAGCCTGGTGCAGAGTAAGAGACCAGAATTGTTATTCCCCAGGCGACAGGACTGAAATGGTGGCACAGCGCACACACATTTGCCAGAACCGGAAGCTCCCTCCTGGCCCTGTCTGAGCACGTACCCAAGGCGGGCAGGAGCCCAGGACACAGTGCCAGGGTGAGGGATGCTGGTGTGGAAGGAAAGGTGTGCACGTTTCAGATGTGGCCAGGCTCAGTCCCAGCCTCTGCCACTTTCTAACTGGGTGTCCTTAGGCAAGTCACTTGCCCTCTCTGAGCCTCTGTTTGGTCATCTGTAAAATGGGGTGGCAGTGAGGATGTTGCCAGACGGAGTGTCAAAGTGGTTAGTGCCGGCAGTCTTGACGGCATTCCCTCTGGCTGTGTGCTTCCTCTCACTTAGTCCCATGGATGGTGTCCTCATTTGACAAATGATGAGCCCAGAGCCCAGAGAGGCTCACTAAGTTACCCGCGGTCACACAGCATGGAAGGGTGTGCCTGGATTTGGATCCTAGTTGGGCCCAGCCCCCGCTCCCTCCAGGAGACCCCAGCTCAGCATCTGGGCTTGTTCTTGTGAGAGGCTCAGAAACAGAGCTGGCATTGTCCCCAGGGCACTGCGGTCACATCTTCTCCTTTTTCCACCCTCAGTCCTTCAGCTCTTACCAGGCGGTGGCCACACCCCCCCACCCTCTCCCCTTCCTCCCGACTGTTGAGTCTCCCGTTCCCCGGTTGAAATGCGTTGAGGGAGGGACGTACTCGGAACAGGCCTTGATGTCCAGAATAAAGCCCATGCTCCTCACTGTGGCCCCCAGGCCCAGGCCCTTGTGATCTACCCCACCATCCCACCACCCCCAGCCCCCTCAGCCTGCTCGAGCCACAGGGCCTTTGCACTTTCTGTTCCCGATGCTTGGGCCATAATCAGTTCTCTTTATAGTGAAGGAGGTGGGAGGCGTGAGTCACTGGGGCTTCCCGGAGGGGTAGGACCTGGATCGGGGACTAAGGAGATGCTCGGGCTTCAGGGCCTCATCCACGCTGGTCCTTCTTCCCAGGACACCCTCCCCGCCCCTCCTCTGCACGACAGCCCTGTTCTCCATGCCGTAACCGGTCCATTTCCTTGGCAACGCCTATCATACCTTGTGACCACAGACCTGCTCGCACGTGGTGTGCGCCAGGCCCGGCCCGTGAAGGAGGACCGCGTGCCCTCCCAAGCACAGCCTCACGCCTGCGCCCAGCTCCCGTCCTCAGCACACCCTAGGGGCTAACAGAGACACGCCAAGCAAGGAGGAAGGAAATAACACACACTTGCCGGTGGCCCAGACAGCCCCAAGACAGGCGTCCAGGGAGGGCGTGACGGGGCACAGGCTCTGCACAGTAGCCAATCAGGGGCCAGAGCTCCCCAGACTCACTTCCTGTGCTAACAGACCTCTGTCAGAGCAGCCCGGTCTGGAGCCCCCAGATAACAGGCGCAGAGAGGGGATGGTCGGCTTGGGCATAACTTGCCCTGACTGCGAAAGGGAAGGCCCTGCCCTCTCACGGTGACCAGGGGCTGCTCCAATGACGGAGCCACACGTACTGGGGGGACCCCGGAGCTCAGGTCTTGGGGGACCTTGGTTTTGGGGGGCCCCAGAGCTCAGGCTCCAACTCAAAGGTGCCCACCCCAGAGCCAGTTGTCCAGTGTCAGAGGACTGTCAGGCGTGCTGGACACCGTCGCTGCTGACGTTCATGAAGTGCTCACTGCATCACTCATCCTCACACACCCTGCTGAGATGGGAACTAGCGTGTCCCCATTTCACAGATGAGCAAGTGGAGGCTGAGGAAAGCAGAGTGACTCGCCTGGCAGCACACGGCCAGCGCATGGTGGGATTGGAGCACAAGCCTCTCTCACCCAGACCCCAACCCTGAACCCCTCGTCCTGCCTCAGAGGACTGTGGCTGCATCATGAGCATCTGTGGCTTGGAAATGCTGCTCCCACTGGCCTGGCCTCAGGAACCGGGGGCCTGGAGAAGCGAGGGTGGGGTCAGGGGTGTGTGAGAACCAGGTTTGCATTTTCACCTCCCTGTACGGTGGGGAAGGGGACGGGGGCAGTTTGGCAGAACCCGCCCTGGCGTTCCACCTGCTGCCTCCACACACCCTCCTGCCGCAGGGGAACGGCCACTCGAGCACCCCCGGGGCTCTCCGGGCACAACGCCTCATCTCCAGACCCGGACCACCTCCTTGCCTTCTCCTGGGGGGAATGTTTCCAGCAGGCGGTCAGAAAACCGTCCTTTAATTTCATGTGACCCAAAGGTGCCAGTGAGCACCAGAGGAGGCATTTGGACACTTTTCAGCTGCCAAGGCCTCATCACCGTTGTGGTGACAGTGACCGCCACGCACACACCGGGCTCGCCGTGTCCCGTGCCCTGTTCTAAGCTCTTTGCGTTATATCCTCTGCTGCCACAAGGAAGTGGTAGTACGTACCCTCCCTGTGTGACAGACGGAGAAACGGAAGCTCAGAGAAGTTAAATCACTTGCCCGGTCACACAGCTGTGAGGGGCCAAGCTAGGATGTGACCCCCTGCGGTCAGACTGTGGGGTTTAGACGTTGTGTTGCCTCTTGAACCAAACGGTGCCCTGATGGCTGGAGGACAGCCCTGTACCCATGTCCTCCCCACACCACTGGGAAGCCCGGCTCGCACACTCAGCTCACACTCAGCCCAGCCCGGACCCTGCACTGTCCATCCCCTCGGACAGTGCCCATGTGGTTAAAAACATGTCTGTCTCCCCAGCTCAGCTGTGGCACCTCCGAGGGTCCAGGCTTTTCCCCTTCCTGCGTCCGGCTCAGAGAAGCCACTTCCTAAATGCCGGCCAAATGAAATGCAGATGCCTGCCATGCGGAGAGGGACTTTACCTAGAAGGGAATAGGGAGCCACGGAAGGTTGTTGAGCACCTACCTCCCCTGGCGGGGCCAATGTGAGGCCTTCGCAGGTCCTAGGCTGCACCCACAACAATCACATCAAACATATTAAGGTGCATCCACTTCCTGTGTTTTACATACACACGACCTCCTCAGAGCTGAGGTCCTGACGACAGCCCTGACGACAGCCCGACATCAAGGCTGCGTTTGGTGGACGTTTAATTCAACCTTTATTCGTTTTAATTCTGCGGTTTCCTTTTGTATTCTGGAGTTACTGCATTATTTTCTTTCCCTGTCAGACATTGCTGCGACCCTTAGGGAGCTCTGGGCCCTGGGCACCCTGCCCTGGGGGAGGCCCCGGCCCACTGGCTGTGGCACCACACAGGGCCTTACAGAGTCGAACGGCTCGTAGGGCCCTCCCTGTGTTGGAGACCAGCTCACACCGGTTTCATCTCCACCCAGGAGTCCCTGCTGCTGGCTCCTGGCCCCACAATTGGCCTGACCACCCACAAATGAGGCCTGAGCCTCTGCCTGCTAAACAAACACACAGTTTGGCCTTGTCACGGACACTCGGCTGCAGAAGGATTTGGTTACAGCCCTTCTGCCAGGTGGCGGGAGAGGACATCCAAGCCTGCCCACTCAGAAAAGGAGCTGGTCCAAAGGCCCGGGACACACCCCTGCCGGGCCAGGGTGAGCAGGCAGGGACCAGTTGGCCACCTCCTATGGGGTCCCCATCCTGCAAAATCCACATTGGCACATTTAGCATGTGGGGATGGGAGTCTGGATACCCACCCAGACTTGCCCACCCCCAGGCCGGTGACCTTGGGTGTGACAGGTCCCCTAAAGCAGAGCAATCACAGCAGCACTCAGCTGTGCCTGTTTCCTTCCCTCATGCCTCACGACTGCTCAAGTAGGGTCACCGGCCCCTGATGGCCATGAATCCCCAGGGCTTTGCAAAATGCCTAGCACATAGTTGACACTCAGTAGACATTTACATGATGAATGCAAGAGCGACAGCCTAGCACAGCCACTAAGAGCATGGGGGCCCGGCGAGGTGGCTCACGCCTGTAATCCCAGCACTTTGGGAGGCGGAGGCAGGAGGATCACTTGAGGCCAGGAGCTCGAGATCAGCCTCAGCAACATAGCAAGACTCTGTCTCTACCAAAAAAACAAAAATATCAGCCAGGCGTGGTGGTGTGGGCCTGTAGTCCCAGCTACTTGGGAGGCTGAGGCAGGAGGATCAATTGAGCCCAGGCAATGGAGGCTGCAGTGAGCTATGATGATGCCACTGCACTCTGCCTCAAAAGAAAAAAAAAAAAAAAGAGCGTGAGCTCTGGGACCTGGGTTCGAATCTCTGCTCTGCCTCTCACCAGCTGCGTGGCCTTGAGCAAGTCACCACGCTCTCAGCTCCTTAAATCACTCATTTGTAAAAGGGGAACAAGAGAGGTAGTGCCTACCGCATTGTCGGAGGGAAAAAGGAGTCCGTTTGGAAAATGCGTAGAGCAGTGCCTGGCACATGGTTCATTCTCCATAAACATTTGCTAAATAAATTTAAATTTTAAAAACGAAAGAGATTCTATAAAGTACAGAAAAGCTATTTCTGCTGATCACTTGACAGCGGAACCCTCCTCCCCTCCTTCCTTCCTTCCTGCTCTCCCTCGTCCAAATTCAAAGGAAGCTGGAACACGGCTCTTAACCCAAAACTTCCACCAGGAGTGCAGAAAGAATATCGAAACTGCACCAGTGCGTTCTGGCCCAGTGCGCCACCTTCCCTGTTCTGCAGGCTGCATGCAGGGCAGCCACGGCACAAGGGGCCCCTCCCCGTCCCGCTGCTCGGGAGCCCTCCTCGTCAACCCCCTGCCCTCCCTCTGCAAGCCTGGGAGACCACAGGACAGATGAGTTGTCAATCCTCAGCTCCCACAGCTTTTTAAACATTGAAATATAATTCCCATATCGTAGAACTCACCCTTTTAAAGTATACGATTTAATGTGTTTTATTTAGTACGTTCACAAAGTTACAACCATCGCCACTATCTAATTCCAGAACATTTTCATCACCTTCAGAAGAAACCTTGTACCCTTAGAAGTCCCCCTCTTTCCCTCGTCCCCGCACCCCAGCCCTAGATGACCACTCATCTACTTTCTGTCTCTAAGGATTTCCCTTTTCTGGATATTTCACAGAAATGGGATCACACCAGACATGGTCTGTCGGGACTGGCTTCTGTGCCTCCGCACGCCGTTTCGAGGTTCCTGCGTGTTGCAGCATGTGTCAGTGCTGCCTTCCTTTGGCTGAATACTATGCCGTTCAGAAGATCCCCCACCCCTTTGGAGGTGCCCAACCAGAGCTTGCCGAATGAGCCATCAGACGCCCCGATGGCAGCGGTGTCATCCCAGCTGACGAAGGGAAGCGGGCCTGGTACAACCAGGGTGACATTATGCCGGAAGCCCTTTGAGATGACTGACGGCTGCAGACAATCTGCAAACGCAGCTACACCCGGATGGCCTGGAGCCGAGAACCCGCTGCTATTCCAGGCAAAGCCAGCCCGGGAGTCACAAGAGGTGGAGACACAGGGTCGGAAGAGCCTCTGCAGCCGGGGCACCGGCGAGAGGACAGGGCTGGGTGTGGGGGCGGCAGAGACAGAGCACAGGGTCAGACCCCACCTCCGCCACTTGTCAGCTGGGTGACCTCGACCCAACCTCCCTGAGGCTCGGTTTCCCCAGAACGGAGGATGACCGTGATGACACCTGCTTGATAGCGGTTGCTGCAAAGATTAAAGGGTGCGCATGCGTACGGCAGCAGCACAGCGCCAGATACCGCACCGTCAATTTCCTTAATAGACAAGAGTAAATCCACAGGCACTTGAACAGAGATTTGTACACCAATGTTCACGGCGGCACTATTCACAACAGCCGAAACAACGCACGAGTCCATCGACCGGTGGATGGATAAACAAAAGGTTTTCTATGCATGCGGCGGGACGTTACTGAGCCATAGGAAGGAGCGAAGCGCTGACGCACGCTACGGCACGGATGAACCGTAAAATGCTGCGCGAGTAAAAGAAGCGAGTCACAGAAGGACAAATAAAGCATGATTCTTCTCATACGTGGTCCCCAGAGTGGCCAAGTTTACAGAAAGAAAGAAGAATAGAGGTTACCAGGGGCTGGGGACGGGGGGACGGGGGTAGGTGTTCGACGGGTGCAGAGTTTCAGTTCGGGGTGAAGAAGGTGGCGATGGGCGGTGGTGACGGTTGCACGACAAGGTGAACGCACTTAATGCCCCTGACCTGTGCACTGAAAATGGTTAAAATGATAAATTTGAGCACATTAAAGAAAATAGGGTCCCCCGTCTCCTAGAAGGTCTACGGCCCTATCAGAAGCATTCGCCAAGATTTGGGGCAGGATATTATGTCCGTGTTTGTTTGCAGTTTCGACGTCGCCGTCGCTATGTCTTTTGTTCACCACTGAATTCCCCGGTGCCTTGTGCCACACCTGGGACGTTGTAGACATTCAGCCACTATTTGTTAAATGAAGGAAGGAAGGAAAGAATGAGTGATGGCCAGGTGCCAGGGAAATAAAACAGGAAAAGGGAACCATCTTCATACATAGCCCTGGAAGAGTAGCCAAGGAAGTCCGGGTCTCCCCTGTGTCAGGGCGGGCAGGCCCACGTCTACACCGCAGGGAGCGTTGGCAGGTGCACAGCTCAAAGAGTACCTTGTGCCTGTCTGTTGCTGTTCATGCCCCACCTTCAGAGAGCTAAGTTCTAGAAGGTACTTACGGGGCAGGTGAATAAATTGAGGAGCTCCCCCTCGGTTGTCACGGTGGGGTTTGTCACTGGGGTGGCCAGCAAGCCAGCTGTAAACCAGGTGGGGAGGAATAGCGCTGCCTGCTGTTAGCAGGTCCCCATCCTGTGGCTGCGGCAGGAGGCAAAGTTAGCCGGGGCCTAGCGACTCGTTCCTGCTTCTGCACGACGGGACATCCCTTTCACCAAGAAGCCCCCTGCACGTGGGGACGCGCCGTCAGAGCGCCTGGCCTCTCCAGCACTGGGAGGATGCGTCGGCCCACACACCTGAGTGCACACAGCCTGCTGTGGGATCGCCCACACGTCGGGAGCAGGGCCCGGGACTTCCGGGATCAGGTAGGTGGTGTTCCTGATGGTTCAGGGAGGGCAGCCCGGCTTGACATTTATGTGCTATGTCAGGAATTTGCTCAGAGGGGAAACTCTGTCTTAGATTTCCTGAGTGTCTCAGGAATGCCCCCAGACCGCCGTCACCTCTGCTTCCTGGCAGCTCTCCTGACCTCCTGGCTGGAAACCCTCCTTCCATCCCATTTCCAACCTCAAATCTGGTCATGTCACTCCCTCCCCTGGCAACACTCAGCCAAGCTGACTTAAATGACCCTTGAGTGGCCTCCCACGGGCCCTTCTCTGTGTTCCCACAATGCCCTGTTCTTCCCCATTACCAATGGTTCTGTCAGGCATTTCACACACACACACACACACACACACACACACACACACTGGGAGCTGTATGAGGGCAGGAGCTACATCAAGAGAACCAGATGAACAAGACAGACACAGCCCTGCCAACCTGGACCTTCCCTTAATGAAAAGACCCATTTAAACAAGTAAACAAGCAAAGTAATAGAATAATGATGCATTTCAAAAAGTGCTAGGAATCAACTCGTTTGCAGCCCCTGCACCTAGCACGGCACTTGGCACACAGCAGAAGCTCAGATACTTGGGGAATGCATACACACACGCATCATGAATTAATGCACGCAGAAAACAGTGACCGAGGGCCTTGTGTATCTCAGCGCATTCCAAAATCACAAGATCACCTTGCTGGGCAACCGATCCCTCTGTTCTCCCAGCCCAAATCAGAGACATATTCAAGGTAGAAAATGTTGCTTCCCTTAATCTGTTAGCAACCGGATCAGATGACAGGGCTCCAGGGAACTAATTTAAACTCATTTAAATAAGGCCCCTGCTGCTTTATTAAAACTACGTCCACAACAACGCTTCCAACTGTAACTGCTTTTGGCCTGGGCCACGAGAATTCACCGTCGCCGGCTGCTCCTTGTTAACAATCCATTTGCTAAATTACAAGCTGTTTGTCAATACAACGAGGCCAAGCTTTTAAATATTTTAACACTTAATTGCTGAGCGACAGAACCTCACCTCCATAACCCTCCCTCCGCATGAAAAGCCTATTGATCGGGAAATTCTACTCCGAGCCACCTTCCTTCTTTACCTTTGCGGGATCGGAGAGCACCGGGAGCCACAGGGCTTTTGCGTCCCACAGGGAGACCTGGGCGGTGGCTGGATGAGAAGGGACTGGGTTATTCCCGAAGCCACGGTACCCACTGCTGCTGCACAGATGTTTATGGAACGTCAGAGCCAGAACCCGGAGGGTCTGGCTGTGAGCTCGGGCTGTGGGGTCAGATTCCCTAAGTTTGAATCCCAGCTCTGCCGTTTACTGGGCATGTGGGCTGAAGTGTGTCCCCTAAAATAAATATGTTGCAGTCCTCCCCCCAGCTATCTGGGAGTGTGACCTTATTTGGAGACAGGGTCTTTACAGAGGTGATCAAGTTAAAATGAGGTCATTGGGGTGTCCTTGTAAATCCAACATGACTGGTGCCTTATGAAAGAGGGAGATTTGGACACAGGCCACCACGTGAAGACTGGAGTTACGGTGCCACAGCCCAGGAAACACCAGGAGCTCGGAGGGAGGCCTGGAGCAGACCCTCCCCTGAGCCTTCAGAGAGCACGTGGCCCTGCCGACACCTTGATTGCAAGCTCCCGTGAGCAATAAATTCCTGTTGTCCTAAGCCACCAGTTTATGGCACTTAGTTACAGCAGCCATAGCAAACTAACACACTTAGGAGGGTCTTCGTAGCCTTGCTAAGCCTCCGTTTCCTCTTTTGCTACAGATAAGGGTGCTGTAATAGACCTGCCTCTGAGCCGGCCTGAAAGGCTGGATGCACGTGGTATTTAATAATCGGCATCCTCTGCCCTCCAGGGACCAGGTCCAGGCTCGGGCTGTGCTCCCCGTCCCAGGGTCCTGAAGGGGCACAGGCATCCTGGACAACATCCCGATGGCAAGTGCACCAACAGGACCACTCGCTCAGCCCAGACGCCACCCAGTAACTTCAGATCCTCAATCCAGCTCCGAGAAACGGCCGAGCTCGTGGCTGGGAATGTGAATTCTGGAGCCAAACGTCCCGCCTGCTGCGTGTTTGACTAGGGCTGCCCGCAGAACTCTTCTCCCGGGGTGGATATGAGGAGAACAGGAGTCCGTATGTGGACGGCAGCTATGCTCACCACGACACCACCAATGCGGGAGTCAATTTTTGAATGGGCTCAGAACAGTGTCTGGAGCTTCCTAAGTGCTATGTATGAGTTTGTTAAACAACATTTAAACGAGAATCTGCTTAACCCCATCGAATAACCACCACTCTTCATTCACAGCAAAGAATATGTTCATCCAAAAACTTGTGCAGAAATATTTATAGCAGCATTATTCATAACAGCTAAAAAATTGAAAACGACTTAAATGTCCATCAGCTGTTAAATGAATAAATAAAATGTGATATGTTCCTATACCACGAAATAGTATTTGGCCCTAAAAAGGAATGAAGTGCCTATACACGCTACGATGTGGATGAACCTTGAAAACGTTACACTCAGGGGTACATGTTTATCCCAAACTCGTTGAGATGTACAGCTCTTTATATGTCAGTCGCATCTCCATAAATGGGTTTTTAAAAAACATGTCGTAGTGAGAGAAGCCAGACACTAAAGGCCACAAACTGTATGAGTCCATCCATATGCAACTTCCAGCATAGGTAAATCCATAGGAACAGAGAGCAGGTTAGTGGTTGTCTGGGGTGGGGCAGGGGTCGGGGGCAGGTCGGGGGAACACGGTGAGATTAGGGGGTCATGGCTAAAGGGTATGACATGGGGTTTCTTTTTGGGGTAATAAAAATGTTCTGAAATTGACCATGGTGACGGTCGCACAGCTCTGTAGCTGTATTAGAACAAAACCCGTTGACTGGTGTCCTTCCAATGGATGAAGTATATGATAAGTGAGTTAGATCTCAATAAAGCAATCACCCCTCCAACCTGGGATACGGCTGCTGAAGCCGCCTGAATCGTCTTAGTTGTTTCTCTGTTTACCAAGATGATACAAGCGCGTTGTTTGGAATCAAATGATACAGAATGCTGTCAAGAAAGAAGAACGCAAAGATGCCCCGGAATCCCACCCTTTAGAAGCAGAATTCACATGAAGAGATTTGGAGAGAGATGCTCATTCATTCGATTAGATAAATTTTTAAAGTGAAAAATTAATTTAAAAAAATTTTTAAGTTGTGTCTAGAAAGGTTGCCTCAAAGTGCTATTTTATGATCAATTCCACAAGCCCAATTTCAGCCATTTGTGTCATCGCGGGTGGACTATCGGAGAAGCAAGGGGCACTTTGACTCTCAAGGAGGTTTTGTTAAACAGAAAAACCAAAAGGCCGGCTCCTCGGGTCACTCGGATGCAGTGAAAATAGCTGAGTTCATCCGAAACTTCCCCGGCATCTGACCCAAACTGAGGGCAAGTGTTCAGCTGAGAAACAAAGACGGACATTAAGTACAGAAAACCCCTTTTGTGCCTACACAGCGCACAAGTTATGTCGAGTTATGCAGCTATTTTGGGGACAATAATGTTTTGTAAACAGTCAGCAAAGTAGCTTTGTCTGTGGCCATGTGGCTTGGGACCATTTCACACACAGGACTGTATGGAAGGTAAGATGACACGGTCATGGCAGTCCCTTTGAAAAATATGAATGACTTAAATTAACAGATAAATATTTGAAAGTCTTTTTTTTTTTTTTTTTACTCCACCCACAAGCGTCTGTATGTCAACACCTAGACACCGTTAACAGCTAAGGCAGCAAACAAGCCCTGCTTTCCTTTACGGAACACGAAGCTTACAAAATGCATTTAACACATCCCAATAAAGGCAATGTGAGTAAAGTTACCAGTTCTATTCATGTAGCCATATAGCCCTAAGTACTACATTAGTGGGCATGGTTTTTTGGGGGAGAGTTGAAGTTTTTTTGTTTGTTTTGAGACAGAGTCTCACTCTGTGGCCCTGAGTGCAGTGGCAGCTAATTTTTCTATTTTTAGTAGAGATGGGGTTTCACTCTTGCTCAGGCTGGTCTCGAACCCCTGAGCTCAAGTAATCCTCCTGTCTTGGCCTCCCAGAGTGCTAGGATTACAGGCGTGAGCCACCGTGCCCAGCCTGGGCATGTTTTATTTTAAAGTGCAATAATTGCAAATATTTTCAAGAACCCTAAACCTGCTAAATTAAGTTAACATTTATTAAGCCCATGCAATAGCTGGTTTTCCATTCTACGGTTATGTGTCTCAGCTTCATGGCAGAGAACCATGGATTCCTAGGCTGTTCCAGAAGAGTGGGGACAGCTTCTCTCTTCTATTGAATGAATGAACAAGCCATTGAGTCTTAGAATATGTGAGCTGCCACGAGCCTTAGACGTAGGATGATTATTTATATTTATCTACCACTTATTGTCTGCTTGGTATGGACACACACACACACACATACACACGCAGAATCACTTTTAATCCTCATGACAACCTTATGAGCTACATATAATCATCCTCATTTAACAAATCAGGAAAATAAGGCTCAGAGAAGCTCAGCAACTTTCCAAAGACACACAGCCAGAGCACGGCAGAGCAGCAGCAGGGACCCAGGGCTTCTGACTCCGTGGCCCTGGGTCTTTTCATCACCCTGTGGTGTCCCACCCCCATTACAGAGAAGTCACGTCACACAGCCACAGGCAAAACAATAACAGTGATAGCTAGACCTCATTGAGCACCTAATCTGCTTTACATATATTGATTCATTTAATCCACAGCACGACGCCAGGATTTCAGAAACCAGGTGACTCTCATTTTAGAGATGGGAGTGGAGGCTCACAGAGCTGAAACAACTTGCCCCAAAGTCACCCCATTGTGGAGCTGGGATACAACCCCAGACTGGCTCCTGCCTCTCTGTTCTCCTGGGACCATCTGCACATAACAGCGCAATGTGTAAGGATGACTTCGGTGATGCTTTTTAACTCTTTATGCGACTATAAACACTTACGCGTGTGGATTCATAAAAGACAGGACAGGACACATGCATGCAGAGCCACCAACGGATATGCAAGTCCTTGGGTAGAAGGCTGGGGTCAAGCCGCCGGGGGTGGGGGGGTGGCGGTGAATTCTGGGACGGCTGTATTTTGTGAGCACCTACTGTGTGCCCAGCACACAGCCAGGAGCACCATGAATTATCTCATTTACTCCTCACCTCAACCCCACAGCATTGCCCTGCCATGACCGAAGCTCAGAGAGCCGGAGTGATGGAGCCGAGCTGGGATCCCACATCTGCCTGGCTCCAGCACCTGCCCCTCGATGCATAGAGCATGGATCCAGGAGGCCAAGAACCTGGGAGCCAATTCTAGCCCCAAAGTGACTTGCTGCACAACCTAAGTATGCCACATAGCTACTCTGAGCACCCAGACCCCCTACCACTCACCCCCTCTCTCCTCCTGGCCTCAGCTTCCTTGAAGGGCAGGGAATGGGGGGTCTGTGCAAGAGGAGGGCCCTGGGGGGTTGCAGCCAGAATCGAGGCTCTGGAGTCCCCTCTGCATGGATCTGAGCCTGACTCCACCTCTTCCTAGCTACAGAATTTGGTGTCATTCCTCCACCTTTCCAAGCTTCAGTTTAGTGGAGGAGAAATGGGAATAATGACAGCTATTGGAGAGTACGTTGTATGTAAGGACTTAGCACTGTACATATTCAATGAGTGGCTGCTGTCATTGTCATCGTCGTCATATTTACCATGATTATGATCATTACACAAAAGGACAGCAGTGGGGTGGCCCCGATGTTTGTTTTCTGTCAGGGGAGTCTAAGCTGGGAGGAGAGGCAAACTTCAACAAGGAGAAGAAAGAAAAACCTTGTGTTTTGGTCTCTGGGCAGGGGCTCCAGAGGTTCTGGTGGAAGGTGGGAGGGGATGGCTGGGCCGAGGTGTCACTGGTTAGACATCTGACCCACGAGGTCAGCCGAGTAGCTCAAAAGCTCCTTCTGATCTGGAGGTCCGAGGGGATTCCTCTTCCTCCTGTTATAGCTGACCTCCTAAGTCCCTCCAACTGTCACAGGAGGGGCCCAAGAATCAAGGGTCACTCACCGCCATGACCAGCTCAAATGGGTACTTGTAGACGCGAACAGGAGACTGGTACCTCTGCACCATGTTCACACCGGAGCGCCACCGGAAGTCACCAGGCAGGGGTGAGCACAGAGCCTGGGGTGATGGGCGACTGGTGAGGTGGCAGCTCCCTCCACATGAGGCAGGGACGCTGCCCACCACTGGGAAGGGTAGGCCCAGCCCCCCAGCCCCACCCACACATCTCCCCAGCCCTCCCGGTGAGAAGGCCAAGATGATCCCCAAATTACTCTGGTCAGGCCTCAGACACCTGTCCTGCCCCAGACCATGCTCACTCTCCCCAAGAACAGTCAGCACCCCAAATTTTCCTCCATCCCCATCCTTTCACAGAAGGCCCCAGAAGGCTCTGCCACCCCCACGAACACACACACATTTGCAATTCCTACACTCCCACTACTCCCTTTGCGCATGCACCCACAGCTTGCCACACGTGTCCTGACCAGTAGTCTCCCCAAGTCTCCTTGCGCCTGCCCTCCCACTTTCCTCCAAGACACCCTGGCGTACACACACAGCCTCCACCAAATTTCACAGGCACTGTCTCTGTCACACACACGCGCATATGCAGGCTCCGCTCCCACACGGGACCTCCCTTGCACACGCCCACAACTCTGCACACACACCCAGCTCCCGGGAGCACAAACCTGCCCAACTTCACACACGCTCGGTTCCCCTGGTGCGCACAGACGTTCACACATGCACACACGGCCATGCGTACTTGCACATACACACACGTACGCACGCATAAAAGCACTCACACACGCATGCCCGCACCGGTCCCCGCAGCCCCGCTCACCCTCGCCCTCACGGAGCCTCCGGGGACGCAGCCTGGGGGCTCCCACTCTGGGTGCCCAACCGGCTCGGGAGCTGAGCTCGCCGCCTGGCCCGGAGCGCAGAGCCTGGGGCGGGGCCCGATCGCCGCGGCTCAGCCTGGGGAGTCCCGCCCTGCACACCCTGCGGCCCGGCCAGCCTGGGAGGCGCTGGAGGGGCTGGAGCGAGACCTGCGGGGCCCAGAGCGCTCCAGGACCCAGGACAGCGAAGATCCTGGCCTGGCCCCGCCCCCGGCCTGGCCCCGCCCTCGCCGCTTGCCATGACCAGCCCACATTTGCACCGCCCCCGATTGGTCCCGCCCCGACCTGGCCCCGCCCCGGTCTGACTCCGCCCTAGTTCTAGCCCCTCCCCTTATCTTACAGGCACCTTGCTTGGACCACGCCCTCGGCCCGGCCCTTCCTCCAGATTGGCCACGCCTCCAAAGGCCCCGCCCCGAGCCCGCCCGTGCGTAGTTCGTGCACTCCGCGCCCGTTCGCCAGCGCCTGCCAGGTGTCAGGCTCTTCCAGGCGCTGCAGCCAGCGGTGAGCACGGACGAAAGTCCCTGCCTTCGTGAAGTTTACGTTCCGGTGGGCGAGACAGACGTTGAATACACAGTACGCGGGATGGCGAAAATGCCAAGGAGAGGGGAACGAGCGGGACTATGTAGAGCAGGGAGGACGAGGCTCCCTGGGGGGACATTAGCTCACGCCCGTCCCTTCCAGCCCCCCGGGTGCCGGGGCAGCCTCCCTCCCGCGCCCCGTCTGTGTGGCCCGCACGAAGCTGCTCTGGGCAGCGTCATCCGTGTGTTCGTTCATCCAACCCTTACTGAGCACCTGCTGTATACCAGCAATGGGCGTCACGTGCGGGAGTCAGACGGCGCTCCTGCCCACAGGTGTGCGCGGGGAGAGGACGACCCTCAGGTATGTGTCAGACACGTGGCCGCACCCTGTGACCACCTCCCGCTCTCTTCCTAGCCTGCGTCACTTTCCGATCCTTGCGCTTATCCTTTTACTTATTTGTGCGTTGCTGACGGCTCTCCCGGGAGGCTGGAGCACCCGAGGGCGGGCCGTGGCTGCGCGCGTGCCCGCGAGGATCCTGCTGGGGTCCCGGCAGGCGGGGACGCTCCCTGCGCGCTGGGTTAAGGGTGGCGCGGACGGAAACGGGACGCAACGTTCCCGTCCCTGCCACAAGGGGGCAGCAAAGGACAGCCCATGGCTCCTGGAGCACCCGCACGGGGAGTTGCTGGGGGACATGGGTGCAGGGGCGTTTCCCCCAACCTGGGCCCGTCCACGAGACGCCCAGTCCCACCTGGGCGCCAGCAGGGCGCGAAGAGAGCGTCAACACTGTTAGCTGTTGTCACCTGCGCCTCCCTTGCCCCCCAACCCTGAGGGACGATGTGGTGGGGGAGCGTCGGGGGAGGGCGTGACAGCCCTGTGGGTACAGAGAGCTCGAAGTGGAAACCCGGGCCCAGAGCGGGGTGAGGCTCTCCAGCAGCCCAAGGAAAGGGAATTAATAATAACCGCCTCCACCCACCCCGGGTTACCTATTATTAACACTGTTCTACTAATTATTCCTACCACTTCTGGAGGGCCCAGTTGGCACTCACTGGGCCTGGCACCATTCTAAAGCTTTACAGCATTAATCCTCAGAACAACCCCTGTAGTGATGAAAACTGTTTTGGAACTTCATAGAGGTCGTGGCTGCACATCGGGAATGTACTGGAAATACCACTGAATTGTACACATTGACATGGTTGATTTTATATTATATGAATTTCACCTCAATTAAAAACGTTATGAGGTCAAAATCCTCATTTTATAGATAAGGAAACTACAGCACAGAGAGGTTGAGTAACTTGCTCAAAGTCACATAGCTAGTAAGGAACTTGAACCCAGGACTCTGGCTGTCCATGCCTCCTTCCCCCCAGGCTGCTGCAGAAGTGACAGGAAGATGTGACTTCCCGGCCTGAGCTGCAGGACAGCCAGGCACCTGGCCCCCAAATGAGAAGGCACCAGGAGTGTGGAGGGCGCCCCGGCATTCTGGGGCGTGAAGTCAGTCCCAGCATGGGCTCTGAAGCCTCTCTCTGATGCTTCCTGCCTGCCCTGCAGGAACGACCAGCCAAAGCTGCCCTGTGAGGAGGTGGGTTTGGGGAACCCCAGAAACCGCCCCGTGTCTTTGAATACCTTCCCGGCAGACAGGCCACTGCCGTAGGAGATTCAGCCGTTAGTAATGCCTTTATTTGCGTAAAACACAAGACCCAGTCCCAGCACAGATGCCCCCGGAAGGCGTCATGCAGGGCAGTGTCCTGCATGGAACCACTGAGCTGCACGCTTAGCTCGATGGCTCCGTGTGACACCAAGAACAGGTGGGGTAAGGAGGGGGTCGGGAGTGGGAGGACCCAGGGACCAGGCCCTTGGGGGGACACGAGGGGCCCTTGATCTGGGCCGTGGGATACGTAGGGCCCTGGGATGTCGCTGAAGCTGGAGGGAGGGAGGGAAACAGGGCGAAGCCCCCGTTTTCATTGTGCCAAAATGCACGTGACACAAAAGCTGCCATGTTAACCATTTCTTAGTGTATAATTCAGTGGCTTTGGGTACATTCTCAAGGTTGTGCAACCACCACCACTGTCTAGTTTGGGAACATTTTTATCACCACAAAAGGAAACCCACCCCCATTAAGCTGTCACTCCTTCCTTCCCTCAGTGCCTGGCAACCACTCATCTGCTTATCTGCTTCCTGGACGACACATCTCGTTTGTCCTGGGGCTGCCTCTAATTCCTGTTCTTTCTTCCCTCTTCTCAAGAGCAGAGCCCAGAGGCCTCCTGGATTTGGGAGCCTCAAGGGCTATCATGGTGACTGGCAAGGCTGTTGTGTACAGGCGTGCAGGTTGTAAACTGCACAACTCTCTGCAGCGGTCCTGGTCCCGGGGGCAGCTGTGATTGAGCAGAGCCTGAGTCTGGGGGAATGTGACCCAGGGAACTACACAGACAGGTACCACCCACCTTGACCTGCAGCCTGGCCCCCAAGTCCACTCACTTCCACCAGGTGTTGCATGTGGTCCAAAGCCACAGGGTCCCTCGGTGTGGAGAGATGGGGGCAGCGGTGGGGGATGGCGGCCCCAGGGGGCTGGTGCGTCCCTGTGGGCGGGGCTGGGTGGCAGAGCAGTCAGCAGCAGGTGCTGGAGACCAACCTGGATGTGAGTTCTGGCCCTGCCACCTCCCAGCTGTGTGGCTGCAGGGTCCCCTCCTTTAAAATGGGGTGACATGGAACATCATTCAGCCTCAAAAAGGAATGAAGCTCCGACACGTGTTTCAACACGGGTGAACCTGGGGGACACTGCGCTCCGTGAAAGAAGCCAGACACGAAAAGGCAAGTACTGTGTGATTCCACTTATGTGAGTCACCTAGAGGACACAAATTCATGGGGACAGAAAGTGAACTGGTGGTTGCCAGGGACTGGGAAGCGAGGGGCGGGGAGTCATTTAATGGACACAGAGTTTCAGTTTTACCGGATGCAAAGAGTTCTGGAGGTGGGTGGCGCGATGGTTGCGCAACGTTGCGAATGCACTTAATGCCGCTGAACTGTGCACTGAAAACTGGTCTAAACGGTCAACGTGTGTGTATTTCACCTCGATTTTCAAACCCCATGAGCTGGTGTGCGTGCAGCGGTGCTTATAACTAACTGATGACGACCAGTCACAGATTCCTTTGTTCCTTCTCCGCTCCCGCTGCTTCACTTGACCATCCTAAAAAGAAAAAGAATCGCACCAGAAACGTTTTTTTAACAATGGTGGCAGCCGTGGTGCTGTGCTGAGGGCCGGCGGAGGTCACATGAGGAAAGTGCCCCGGGGCCCCCAGGGGGCCGTGGTGAATGTTCACGGTGTCAGGCACCTGGGAGGCATTGCCTCTCCCACGGGGCTTGTTGGGGCCAGGGCGTGGCGCCGGCGTTTGAGGCGGTGGCCGGCACAGTATAGGGAGGTGGCAGCTCTGCTTTCCGGAGCTGCGATTCGCCCATTTAAAGTGTGCAGCTCAGTGGTTCAGCAGACTTTCAGAGCGACCCCACCGTCCCCACAATCGACTTGAGCATTGTCACCACCCGGACCCTTCGGCACTCACTCCCTGTCTCCTCCCCAACCCTGGCAGCCACACTCTGCTTCTGGTCTCTGTGGATTTGCCTATTCTGGACATTTCATGTAAACGGAGTCATGCAGTGTGTGTCCTTTGTGTCTGGCATCTGTCACTCCACGTGATGTTTTCAAGGTTCATCCGTGTTGTGGCGTGTGTCAGAGCTTCGTGCCTTTCCAAGGCTGGATAATGTCCTGTTCCAGGGATGGACCACGTTTAGTTTATCGGTCTCGCACTGACGCACACGTGGCTGGATAAGTCTGTTTCAATGGTTCGATAAAAAGCACGTAGATAATGGGGAGGGTGGGCCAGACAGAAAAAGCCTGCCAGGGAAGAGCCCAGAGGCCAGAAGGTGACGCTGTGTGTGAGCAGAGCTGTGGTTCTCACGGGGACTCTCCCACCTGTGTCCCTGGTCAAATCCAAAATCTGGAACCCCCCAACTTCTCTTGGATTTCGAAGACACCCCAAGAGGTGCAGAGGCAGGGAGTATCCTGTAAGGATGTCAGCTGGGAGCAGGACCGCCCCGCTGGCCTTTGGGTGGCCACCAGCACGCTGCCCACCCTCGGGGTAATTGGTTGGGGGTGTGCAGGGTGGAGGTGGCAGGAGGGGGGCTCAGGGGGTGGAGGAGGGACCCACCCCCAGCCCCTGCTGCACCTTCACCCACGGCCTTCCTCAGGCCCCAGGGCCCCTGCAGGGTGGAGAGAGAACTCCCGTGTTGGTTTCCTGTGGCTGCTGTTACAAATCACCGCAAACTGAGTGGCTTAAAAAGACAACTTGAACTTACCATCTTACAGTGCTGGAGGTCCGAAATACGAAATCTGAAATCGATCTCGCTGGGCCAGTCACGGTGTGGGCAGAGCGGTCCCCTTCGGGGGGCCCGAGGGAAACTCCGTGTCCTGGCCTCATTCAGCTCTGGAGGTCGCCTGCAGGGGAGGGGACGGTCACCACTGCAGCGCAGCCCCTGCGCAGGGAGTGGCCACTGAGGAGGCCTGCAGAGCTGTCCCCAGCTGGGGCATGGTGGGGGCGGGGGTTTGCAGCCCTGCCCGGCCCAGTCACTGGCAGGAGAGAGGACGTAGGATCCCTCAGGGAGGGCTAGGCTCAGCCATGGGCCACCAGCAGCCAACACCCCCAGCCACTGGGGAATGAGTGCCTTGGTCCCAAAGGGGGACGCGGGCACACACCACAGCAGTCTCTGCACCCCAAAACAAAACGCGGGGCTGATGAGAAATGGAAGCTAGTCCTGCGGAGGAGCCATAGCGCCGACACTGTCAGCGGGATGGGCCCACCACACGCTGGTCACCCAGGGAGAGCCCCTTGACGGGGAGGGGGAGGTCCGCTCTTTCTCATAAGCGCGTGGGGGCAGGGCTGTGTCCCGTGCACGCCGGCCCCATTCAGAGATCCCACACACGAGTCCTAGGTGCGGACTGAGGCCAGGCCATGTGCTGGGCACCGTGAATATTGGAGTGAAGAAAAACCAGACGAAACTCTGCCCTCGTGGAGCCCCAATCTGGAGGGGAGGCAGACACATGGGACCCGTGAGTGCGTTCGGTGTGGGTCAGGTTGTGCAAGGGCTCTGACGGGGCAGGTAGAGAGGATAGGAAGGGGCGTGGGGTGGGTATCACAAGGCACAGAGGAACCGGCTGGGCTCACCGAGAAGGTGACATGAGCAGCAAGGACTGGAAGAAGAGCAGGTGAGCCTCGCAGAGACTGGGCCCAGGGGCAGCCGTGCAAAGGCCCTGGGGCAAGAGTGTGCTTGGCATATTAAGGCACAGGGAGGTGGCCATGTGTGCTGCAGAGTAAGCAAGAGGGATGTGGCAGGGGAGGGGAGCAGGCTGGGGGCCCCCAAAGGAGGAGGTGGCGGGGTGGTCTGTTTGGCTTTGACACTGAGGGCCTCAGAGCAGCGGGAGGTGTGGGACGGGGGGTGTGCTGACTCCCACCTTAACCCTCTGGCTGTTGCTGTGTTGAGAATAGACTGTAGTGACAAAGGGGCGCAGGGAACGGGGAGACAGGGACAGGGCAGCTGTCCCTGCCTGGGACGGCCAGGGCCCCGGGCTACCTGCTTCTCCATGCAGCCTAAGGCAATAGCCCCAGACCCATGCGGCTGTTTAAGTTTACATTAATTAAATACTGTGAACATCAACGTGTTATATATTTATATAAATAGTAATAAACATAAACAATAAAATGAATGAGTCAGTTCCTCAGTTGCACCGGCCACATTTCAAGTGCTCAGTAGCCACACGTGACCGTGGCTTCCGCACACACGGAACATTCCCACCCCACAGACAGTCATGGAGTCACCCTCAGACCAGCAGAGCCTGGGCCCTTTGGGGGGAACAGGACGGATGGGGCAAGAGGGTGGGGCAGGGACCCCAGGGCTGGGAGGAGGGCGTCTGCCCAGAGCTGACTGGTGTTGACTCATCCATCCCCGAGGCCTGGGCCTTCGCGGGGATTAAGCCTGAGCCTGTGACCAGAGAATGGCCCGGGAGGGCAGCGCTGGGGGCCTGGCCGCCGGTCCCAGCAGGAATGTTTGAGCTCAGCAGAGAGAGGGGACAAAGCCGGCAGACCCATGCGGGGCAGGCAGGTGGAGCGTGAGCTCACGGAGATACCGGGCTGCGCTATGTTCAGTCGTAACCAGCAGGTGCCACACCTTTCTCGCTGCTGACCCCGGGCTGCCATCCTCCCGAGGCCGCAGAACTCCCCGCGTTCCTCCACGCTGGGGCGATTTTGTAACGTAGCTCCACTCCCGACTGACAGGCACTTAGGTTATTTTGTTTTTTAGAAATGTGGTTGTCTGCCTGCTTTTCAGTCCCTTGTCCCTGCCTGGAGAGGAGGTCCCTCAACGCGGAGGCTGCATCATGCTTGCCGCGGTGTCCCCAGGGCTGGGCACACCTAGGCGCTTCACACGTGGATTGGTGAATTGTAGGAGGCTCCGTGGAGAGAAGAGGTCAAGGCCCACCCCTGGGGGCGGAAAACACGCGGTGGGGGCCTGGGGCCCTGCAAGCGAGGGTCCCCTCCTCACCAGGGCCCTGACCACCCTCAGCCTCCCTCACAGCGTCCCTGGGACCCCACTCGACGGTGTCTTCGTGCCAACCACAGACTTTGCCCAGTGTGCTCCACCATCGGGGACACGGGAGAGACACCATTACCCACCTGAAATGGCCTCAAACTTCTTCCAACTGTCTCCACCCTGGTCCTCCCCAGCAAGCTCCCTGAGGGCAGGAACCTGCGTCCATCATACTGGATCCTGGATTCTGAGTGGCCAGAACCGACTCATCACGCAGTACGTGTTCAATAAACATTTGATGAATGAATGAATGAATGAATGAATGGATCAATGGATGAACAAATGAATGAATCCCTTCTCTTCCACCATAGTTCTGACTGAGGACCCACAAACCCTTTCCTGGTCCTCTGGGGACCTTCTCTGGGACCACCGCAGTGCCTTGGCCCTCCCGTGTATTCATTCAACGGTGACCTTGAGCACCTGCTCTGAGCCAGGCACCTGCTAACGCTGGCAAGCTGGGGACAGGGGCGCTGGCTCAGACGGAGGGGTTAAATACTGAGGGACCCACTGACCTCCTTAAGCAGGCATTCCGTGGCAGGGAGTTCAGTTTCCATGTCTGAAAAATGGGGAGAGGAAGTGACAAGCCAGGCCACCATCTTCAGTGTGGCGATGGCTTCATGGCCGGGTGCCTGCGTCAGATCTCAGCAGACGCTGTACCTCACTGCACACTCATCATGCCTCGACTACGCTGGAAGAGACGGGGGTGGCCTCCGAGCCATGTGCTGAGCACAGGCAGGGCACGTCGTGCACGCTCAACAAAAGTTGTTACTTGCCATGATCACGTCTCACCTCACTGAATCTTTCCAAGACCCTATGGAGCAGGTGTCAGAGCGTCCCCATTTTGTAGATGGGGAAACCAAGGTTGAGAGAGGTGAAGACATTTGACCTGGGTCACACAGCTAGGGATTTCGCATCTCAGCTCACTTGGTCTCCATTTTACAGAGAGGTTAAGCCACCAACTCAAGGTCACACAGTGGCAGGGCGCACGGCAGAGCCAGGACTCAAACCCAGGTTGGCTTCACACTAAAACCTATTGATCTTGTGTTCTGCCCATTGCGGCCCGGCCCGTCCATCACCCAGGCCTCTGGCCCTGGAGGGAATGGGGTCCTGACCTCCTGACCTGGGCTGTTCCTAGTCACACCTGACACTGTCCCCAGAAATGTAGCCCCACCGGTCTGGGCAGGGTCTGGGCATCGTGAGCCCTGGCCGGGCCCTGGAGGTGGGGCAGGGAGGAAGCCGGCTTGGGCGTTGGAAGGAGGATGGAGTTTTGGGCCTGGGTTGGGCGGCCTGTCCCGTGGAGATCCGGAGCCTGGCAGAGCCTGTCTGGTCCCACCCAACCCAGCTCCACTCTCTGCCCTGACAGTGTGACCTCCTTGCTGGGGGGCCCTCGTGGCCTGGCCTGAGAGGCCCAGAGCCAGGCTTGCAAGAATGCGTCCAGGGATGTGGAGCAGGTCGTATCAGAAAGTGGCCCACGATTCCAGATGAGGAGGCTGGAACCCTGGAAGCCCGGATCTGCAAGACAAGCCGACAGGGCAGCGTGGCCGGGTCAGAGTGGACTCCAGCTCCGGGCAAGGCAGCGTCCAAGAGGCCCCAGCTGAGCTGAGGGTTAACCCCTCGGTGGCTGGCCGGGGGAAAGGCCAGGGTGGCTGGGGGCTCAGAGCAGCCACTATTCAACCGCCGGTCGGGAGCCATTTCGATATTTCGACAACAGACACGCTGTACAGGTGCACCCTTGCATCTGGGGAAGGCTGTCGGGGGGTCATCGGAGCAGCGGCTCTCTGGGCCGCAGCAGGGCGGGGCCACCTGGCAGGCAGGGATGGTGGCAGTCAGCCAGGGGACCTGGCGAGTAGGGGCCGGAGGCGCGTTCTCAGGGGATGACTCAGGGGCAGGCAGCGCGTGACTCACGGTGGGCCCTCTCCTGCTCCCGTGCCAGCGCCCGGCCGCCCCTCTGGCCCCAGGGGGACTGTGGAACTCGCCGGGCCCCCAGCCCAGGGCCGAGCGTGAGTCAGCCCGTGTGGGCCGCGGGGCCAACATGATTTTTCCACCCCTCACATTGTTCTGCAAGAAAAGTAAATACATGTTACAAAACACGGGGTGAAGCTGGGCCAGCCCCCTCCTGTCGCCTCGGAGGGCGGGCAGGAGAGGCGCCTCCATACCAGGAACTCTGCGCACATCACCATTCACCGGCTCTTCCCCACTTTGCAGATGGGCAAACTGAGGTCTAGAGAGGTTAAGCTACCTGCCCAACGTCACACAGCTGGGTGTAAGGTGGAGGCGGACCCAGGTTGGCTTCAAGCCAAAGCCTGTGGGTTTTCCCAGCTGTGCAGACCAGGATGAGCTCGTGCTGCATCCGTCTCTGTTCACAGCTCTGTTTCTCAGGGTGGCCCCAAACCACCTGCTTCAGCGTCCCGGGGAATGAGGGTTTGTTAAAATGCACGTTCCTGGGCCCTACCCGTTCCCGCCCAACCACAGTCTCTGGGACAGACCCTGGAATCTGCATTTTTAAATGCACCCCGGGTGGGGGTGAGGCCAACAGTGAGAGATGGGACAAGGACCGTCTATACCCAGGCTCCCACCCCAGGAGAAGGCTCTGGATCCCGTCCTGCATAGCGCTCTCTCCCGGGCTGGGGGAATGCTGCCCTTCTTGTTTCAAACTGGTTCACAGGCGAAACACCCCAAGCACCTCTCCAGCTGCTGGGGAAACAATGATGGCAAACAAGGAGGGTGTGGGGGACCCTTCAGAAGACAGTGGCCTTCCGTGAGCTGGCAGCCTGTCTGGCTGCAGGAAGAGGGCAGGTTTCAGGGTGGCCGAGGGTGGCCTGGTTGCCAGGGAACGAATGGCCCTTGACAGCGCTATCTCCATGGGGTCAGCCACAGGCAAACCCAAGGAAAGCAAACACCCTCCCCTGGCCCCAGCAGCAGCAGGCGGGGTCCCCCCAGCCCCCTGGCAGCAGGGGGATGAGTCACTTGGCATAGGAGGGCTCCACGGATCCAAACAAATCCCATCTGCCCAGAGGAGGATGCACGAGCTGAGAACGGATCCCCCCGCATCCGGCCTGTCCACAAACGTGTGTGGTGCACACGTGTGCACACACGTGCACACACCAGCTCCCAGCCCAGCTTTTAGAGCACAGAGAGGGGAGGGGTGGTGAAGCACCACTTGGATTCCTCCTAAATCTGCTAATTCTCCCCACCACCCCCTGAGCCAGGCCCAGCTGAGTCAGCGGGAGCCTGGCCCAGCCGCCCCAGCCAGAGCCGGGAGTGAGAGCTCTGGAGGGTGGAGGGGGTGGGGGTCCGAGGATTCAGGCGCTGGCAGCAGCCCAGCTGCACGCTGTGCCTCTCAGGGCCGGAAAATAAGAGAGAAGCCACCTCCCAGGCAGGGAGCACGGCCTCCTTCACCCCGTGAGGGCTGCTGGGCAGAGTCAATCAGCCAAGGCGTGTTGGGCAGTTGCCACAGTGCCTGGCACCTGTGTCACCCTCAGTCCATAAGATCTGGCATTACTATTATTCATGCCCTCATTGTTACTCAGAAGCTGAGCTGCAAGCCTGCCTGACCTGGGGGTCTCTGGTCCAGGTCCCTCCCCAAAACTGACTTTCACTTACTAGGAATTATGGATCTGGAACCCTTCCAAAGGGGATTTGGTAGTTTGGAGAAGTCCAGAATTTGAACATCGTTTGGAGCTCCCATGATCTGAGGACTTGTATCCCTCGGACCCACAAACATACAGCCTCCAGAGACCGACATAACCCCCTCCTATCTGTTAAGCCCTCACTAACTGCCAGAGGACGTGTCAAGTGCTTAACACACAGGATCTCACCCTGTGAAGTTGATGCTATGCTTGCACCCATTCCACAGATGAGGAAAACCGAGGCTCAGAGACGATTTCCCGCCTTCCTGAGAGGACGCAGCAGTTTCTCATGTATCCTTCCAGAAGCTTTCTGGGCATATGCAAGCATGTTACACACATGTACATTCTCTTCTCTCCACCCCCGCTCTCTCTCTAACACAAGCGGAGCGTCCTATGCCCTCCCTTTCACACTTTGCCTCTGATGCTCCGCTGTGTGTGTGGTCTATGTATGGCTTTCCACATCTGCCTCTTTTCCAGCCGCAGGATCTTCCCCAGTGTGGATGCGCCCTGAGTTATTTAACCAACTCCCTCCTGGCGGGCAACAGGTTGTTTCCTTGTTATGGACACTGTTGCCCTGAACATCTCCAAATGCACACTTCACGCCCACGGAGAGCCCACCTGCAGGGAAAGGTAACGGGGAAGGAGTGGGAGAGGGCGTTCAGGCAGAGCTGGAGCAGGGGCGAGAGCAGGGGGACCAACGAGATTCCCAGGGAGCCCCTCTCTGTGTCCCACCTGGGGCGTGTGGAAGGGTCTGTGCAGGTGAGCCAGCTCAGTGTAGAATTCCGGCTTCTGCAGGTCCCAGGTGCCCCGCCACACCTGTGTTCTGAAACCCTGGCTCCTCTCTGACACCTGCTCCCAGCGTCTCCTGGCTGGAGGGAGCGTTCCTTCTGTGCCCTCAGACATAGGAAGGGAAGTCGCTTTAGGAAGAGGGAACTGCTCAAGCCCTTATCTGCCAGCGGGCAGCGCCCAAGAGGACCCCGGCAGGACCAGCTGGGGATTGGGCTTGGTGGGAAGCTCTGTTCAGGGCTCCCGGCTGAGCAGCTGGAGGGCTACTCACAGTGAGATCTAGCACCACCAGGGTGACTCGTCCAAAGTTCGGATTCCTGGCCCACCCCCCAGACTCCCCAGTCAAGACTTCAAGGGTTCCAGGGGCCCAGAATCTGCATTTTACAAACTCATGCACAACCTCAGAGCCACTGCCTCTCACTGGGTTTTTCTCCTGTACGGGTCTCCAGACCCCTTTGAAAAGGTAACAACTTGAGTGTTTTGGTTTTTATTAATATGTGTTCCCTCCCTGGTCCCCCATAAGACTGAAAGCTCCCCAAGAGAAAGGCCTTTTTCAGTTTCTTGTTTTTTCCCTCTTCTTATCAGTGTTCCGCAGCAAAGCCTGGACACTGAGGCCGGGAGAGCGGTGGGAAACGTCTGGTGAACGAGTGACGCCGTTGAGCGAGAGCCCCTCCCCCAGAGCAATGCGGGCTGGACAAGGCACATTCCGAAGGCAGCTGTGGGGAGAACCGCACCCTTTAAGCCCATCCACAGAGCCCCTGTTAAGAATAAGGTTTTCCTAGAGTCCCCGTGACACTTGGAAACTGCAGTCCTTCAGTGGCAGGGTGTCCTTAGATGCTCGGGAGTCTTGGGCAGGAAAAGCTCTTGAAGATCAACTCCTCACTAAATTCCTTATTTTATAGATAAAAAAGCAAGTGGGGAGGACACAGGCCTGAAGGCTCAGACAGCTGAACTTGAATCCAGAGCTCAGGACGCTGGTGAGAGACTCCTGTCCTCCCCACTGACTGGCACACCTTACCAAGCCCTGAGTCCTGACAGCCCTTTGACCATAAAGCATCTCGCTCACGGCCTTCCCGAGTCTCCCCCAGACTGCGGGCCCCTCCAGAACGGCACGGACGGCGCCCGGCCGTGGGCCCCCCGCGGGCTCTCCGCCAGGCTCAGTTTCTCTGTCCAGCTGCAGCCTCCTCCCCTGGCACGGGTCCAGTGGGCACATGCTGGCAGAATTGCGCAATGCGGCTATTCTGAACTGGAATCGAGCAACTTTTATGACCAGCTACGAAGTATTTCTCTCGTGCCAGGGCTGGGAGTGACTAAAGTTTCAAAGGGTTTTTGTCCACCCCAGATGCCAGGCAATAGCTACAGCGAGCTTCCTGCGTTTGTGCCAGGGCACCGTGCGCAGCGCCGTGAGTTAGCTGCAGGAATCACCGCGCAACCCTTTGGGACAGGGTGGGGGCAGTTGTTGTCACAGTTTGACAAAGAAGAAAACAGGCTGGGAGCCCGAAAACACCTTGCCGAGGAGCCTCAGCTGTCCAGTGGGGGCGGTGGGTTTGAACTCAGGCAGGAGCACTCCGAAGCCTTTTCTCAGTCGTCATCCACACTGCTCCCACCTGAGTGTAATTCACCAGCTGCCCAGGGCCCAGGGACGCATAGGGCGCACCTGGCTGGGGCCCAGCTGGTGTCTGCTAAGCAGGTGGAGGGCCGAGGGCAGCGCGGAACCAGGTGAAGGCCCGGCCGGGAGGCGTGCCAGGCGGCGGGGAGGTGGGGCTGCGTGCGCTCCCGTAGGTGGCCTTCGCTCCCCCGTGCCACCCAGCGCCCAATGTCTAGTCCCCAGGCTGCGGGGGCGGTGTCGGGCCCAGATCCCGTGTCCCCCACCCCCCGCGCTCGCCCCGCCCCGAAGGCGCCCGGCGCGCCCGAAGCCCCGCCCGCGCGGTGGCCCCTCCTCGGGAAGGTAAGCGCCACCTTCGCGGGAGCGGCCGCAGAGCCAGTGGCCGACGGGCGCCCCGCCCCCCGCCAGTAGTGACCGGGCGCCGCGGCCGAGCCGCACTCGGGGTCCCCGCGCCACCGCTCGCTCACCTGCGCCGCAGCCCCGGCCCGCACCCCCGAGCGCCACCATGAACTCGCTCTTCAAGAAGAGAAACAAAGGCAAATACAGCCCCTCGGTGCAGACCCGGAGGTGAGGAGGCGCCGCACGGCCCGCTCCGGACGCCCTCGGGAAGCCCTGGCGCCGGGGGAAGACCGCCCGGGTGGGGAAGGGACTGGTGGGGGCGCCGAGGGGGGCACGATGTGTGGCATCGGGGACGCCAGCAGCCCAGGGAGCACTGCCTTGGGGGCCCAGGGGATGGGCAACTGAGCTGGGGTACGGGGCTCCTCTGTGTCCCAGGGCCGCTCCCGCGCCAGGAATCGCCACCGGGATGCCAGGGCGGAGTGTCCGGAGGAAACTACACCCAAGGCGGGGGCGCTGCGGGGAGCCAGGGGCGCACGGGGCAGGGAAATGGAGCTGGGCGTGGGGGGCTCCCCAGCGCGTCCGAGAGCGCGCAGATGCTCCTGGCGTCGCGGAGGCGAGAGGAGGGGGGCGGGGGGCGGCCACCTGCCGCAGCGCTTCCCGGCACCTGCCACCCCGCACTCCAGAGCGGTGCCCAGAGGCCCTGGTGGGTGCGGGATCGGGTGGGGGCACAGGCTGAGGCTCCCCCGTGGCCCCCAGGGCGCAGCCACGCCGGTTCCGAGCTAAGGCTGAGCGGCGTCGGGGCCGCCTCCTCGCAGGACGATTTCTCAGGGGTGTGGCTCCCTCCCTCACCCCAGCCCCGAAACTGGCGCGTCTCAGCCGCGGGTTCCCAGGGCAGCCTGGGAAGGGAATGACATGTCTCGATGTGTTTGCGTTGAGAGGCAGCCCACGTCCGTTTTGATAAGCCTAATGTATTCACTTAATAACCGGTTTGGGGGAGCCTGGTGGAGATGCTGAGATTGAGGGGGGGCAGGACTTTGGCCCCTTCCTTGCCCCCCGCACGGAAAATAGAATGGGGGTCCTCGGCAGGGGGTGGGGGAGCATTTTGCCAACTTCTCACTACAAGAGGCTTAAGGCAGGTGGAGGGACCCGGCCCTCCTGGCTGGGAGTTTTGCCCCAAGCCCCTCTCACTGGGGGCCCCCATGCCGTTGAAGAGCTCCTCATGCCCTCCCCAGGCCCCCATGGAGCCAAGAGAAACCTCACCCAGGCCCCTAACCCACCCCTGCAGTCCACCCGGGGGGCCGACAGACAGGTGCAGGCTGCCGCGGGCGCTGCATTCCCCTGCGCCTGCCTGCGCTTTCAGAAACTCACTGCCCTGCGATCCCACCCTCCCCACATCTCCCGTCTGGGCTGCTACAATCTCAAAGGCAATCCTCCGCCCCTTGGAGAGTCCTCCAACCCACCCCTCCCCGTCTCCCACAGCCCCAGAGCCTGGGCAGGGCCCTGCGTGCTGCTCCTCCGCAGCTGTCCAGCTGGCTCTCAGACCCGGCTGGGGTCCCATCCAGTCCCTGCCCTGTTCCCTCAGGCATTGCACAATCAGATGCTCCGTGCCAGCCACAGACTGTCCTCCCCCCGACCAAGGCTCAGACCCATCCAGCCCTGCACACACCAGGAGATGGGCCGGGCCTCGCCCTGCCCCCCCCCACCCCCTCCACCAGCTCGGACCCCCAAGGCCAGGGCTTGGACCTAACAAAAGCTTGTAATGAACCCAGACAAGCTGGTGGAGGGAAGGCTGCCCATCCTTTACAGCTGCCGGGCCTCTGAAGGCCTGTGGGGTGCAGAGACATGGGGTTCTGCCCCCTCCTGCCCCTCTCTGTACTCCTGGCCCAAGGCAGCCGCTCTTTGTCGTTGGTTGTCAGCCAGTGGTCACAGGTCTGAGCTTAGAGGTCTCTTTCTCCAGGAAGCCTTCCTGGTTCTCTTCCCAGGATGGGTGAAAGGCCCTTCCTTTGGGCTTTGTCACCCCAGCACTAAGAATGAGCACGGTCACAGCCCTGAGTAGGTGGCAGGTGTGTCCCTGCGTGGTCTCCCTCTGCCCCTTCCCCTCAGTTGGGACTAGTCCCTGGGCTGGACTGTGTGGGGGGGCAGCCCTGTGCCCATCCTCTCAGCAAGTGTCTCGTGAGCACCGCCTGATGCCCAGCTGGGGGTACTTGTGGCTCTAAGCTGTGACCGCTGGTCACAGGGAACTGGCCCCCGTGTTATTCTTTCACCCTGAGTTTTCTGGGGGTCTCTTTCATTGGGGAGGATGGGGCTGCCGGCGAGATTCGGCACGGCAAGGTGGGTGGGAGCTCCGACCCCGAAAGCAGGACACCTTGCTTCCGATCCTCACTTGCCGCACGTGTGGAACCTCATTGTCCTTGTCTGCAAAGCAGCGGTGGTGGTGATAAGTGTCTCGTGTGTGGGGCTGCTGGTAGGAGCAGGGCCCCAGCACACAGGAAGTGCCCACATGAGGGTGAGATCGCTGTCCCAAGCCCATCCAGGGGACCAAGGAGCCAGAGTTGTGACCTTCACACCTGGGCTGTCAGGGCTGTGGACTGCAAAGTGTGGATCTGTGGCTAGAGGGCCTCGTGGAGAGGTTGCCCCTCCCAGCTTGTCAGCCTTTTAGGAGCTGAAACCGGGGAGGGCTGGGACAGGGTGTGAACCCCGTTGCTCCTTCGCCCGGGTTCCTAATGACAGGTGTGGAAGCTGGTGTTCACACCTGAACTAATGACAGAGTCAGGCCTGGTGGTGCAGGTCACCAAGGACGTGTCCAGCCCAGCAGAGAGGCCCTGGAGGAAACTTGCTCCCACCCTCCTGGCTGTGCAACCTTGGAGGGAGTGGCTTGGCCTCTCTGAGCCTGTTTTCTCACTTGTAGAGTGGGGTAAGCACCGTGCCTGCCTGGTGATGTTGGCTGAGGATTAAATGAAACAACACAGGGACAGGGTTAAGAACAATAGGGGGCCTCAGTGTCACAGCAGCTATGATCATGACAGTTCCCGAGCATGTGTGGAGAAGGCACGTGCTGTGTGCGCTGATCGAGCGGGGTGTCCCAGTGGACAGCCCGTACACTGCACGACTGCAGGGCCACCACTCCCAGGGGAGGGAGGTGGGTCCCCTACATCCTCCCTGCACTTGAGTCACTGTCGATCACATCAGAGAGGCAGGATGGACTTAAGCTTAAATACACGTGTGGTTATGTGACTGTCAGGGTGGTGGGGCCAGGCGGAACAATGGACAATAGATCAGGTCTCTAGCCTGACCGTTCGGGTGCTCTGTGACTGGCTTGAGGTGATAGCTCCCAGCAGAGGTCCTGGGAGGTGATAGGGACTTCCCAGGGGAAGTGTCTGACCCATCGTGGGGTGGTTAAGATCCAGCTCTGGAGTCAGACTGAATTTTACCTGTTTGGTTTTGAGAAAGAAACTTGGCCTTGCCGAGCCTCAGTTTCCCCATCTGCAAAATGGGACTAATCTCGCCCCTCCACCCAGACCTGGGTCCCAGTCAATACCCAGCAGCCTGGCCTCACCCAGGCAGGGTCTTGAAAGACTGGCCCAGCCCTAATGCGGAATCGTGCGTGGGAGGCAGGGCCAGGCCTTGGCGGGCAGTGCTGCTGAAAGGGGAACATCCCCTGCCCGGAGCCTCCTGGGGCACAGTGTGTGATGTCAGCCAGGCGTGAGTTCGGGCCCCAGCTCTGCCTCTCCTACGCTGCGTGACCTTGGGCAGGTCTCTGCGCCTCAGTTTCTTCATCTGTGAGATGGGGTGGTGACAGCAACCCCAGCCAGCGAGGCTGCGGCCCGGGTCAAGTGGGGTAATGCACGGGCAGGGCCCAGCCCAGGACCCGGCTCAGAGCGAGCGATCAGGAAATCTAGCAGCCCCTATGAGTGTCACACGCTGCTGTTACGAGTAACGACCGTGCTAAGCCCATTGCTGAGCAGGCAGCTGACTCAAGCAGACACTCACGCGCCCACTGACCAGGGGCAGCTGGAAAGCTGGAGAGATTTGGGAGGGGCCCTGTCAGCAAAGCCCATCCACCCCCGGCCGTATGGGTGACTTGGCCTGGGGTGAGGCACCGGCCATTTCTCCAGCACCTACGTGCTGTGCCCAGCACGGCCATGGACTTTACAGCCACCCATTCTGACAGTGCGTGCCAGGCAGGCAGTGGTGTCCCATTTCACCGAGGGTAACACTGAGACCCAGAGTAAAGGCGTTCATTCACCTTGTGCTCACGGCTCACACATGGCTGATGGTGGGGTCCAGGGCCCCTGGGGTGGGAAACAGGCCTCCCCATCCGTACCTGGGGCTGGTGGCAGCTGTGTCCAGGGACTGCCCCAGGCCAGATGGCAGAGTCACGTGTTAGCTTCCGTGTGCTCCGCCTCAGCCCTCAGCAACCCTTCCCACCCGGCTTCCCCCACCCCCTCCCTGGTTCTCCTGGCAGAGGAATGAGACCTAATGAATGAGATTCAGGACGGAGCTGATGGCAGCATTTCAGGGGCGATCTCTGGGGAGAGGGAGTCTGGCAGGAGAGGCGTAGCTCAGTTCACACCCCCTGGGCAACACCCTAAGGTAGGGGAGACATCAGGAGGGACGTGGGGGCTGGGGCGGGCTCCTTGTCAGGGGAGGAGAACCCGGCCTTCCCAGCACGTACCTGCCAGGCAGGGCCGTGTGAGGTGCTGCTGGCACCACCCGCCACCCCACCGGCCGGCCTGCCCCGGCCTGTCTCGGGAGCCCGAGGACGGAAATGGGCTCTGGTCTTTGTTCTCTCTGCCGTTGGCGGGTTGCTGTGCCGTAGCCTCCTGAGCCTGTGCAGGCCACCTGGGGCCCCTTTCTGCGTCTCTTCAGGTCCCAGCCCTGCCTCTTCCTCTTTAAGTGGACCCCCACTTCTCCCTGCCTCCAGAGCTAGCAGCCCCACGGGCCACCAGCCCCTCTCACCTGGACACCTGCAGCCGCCTCTTCATGGTTCCTGCTTCTGCCCCGATACCACCCTTCTCCCCTTGGCAGCCAGGGAGCTCCTTACAACATACGAGTCTGACCATACCTCCAGCTGCCTAACCCCCACCCCAGACCTCGCTTTGCTCTGAGGCCCTGGGAGTCGCTGCCCTGCACAATGTGGAGACATGTCTGTCACCCTCCGGTCTCCAGGCTGCATCTGGCTGCCCAGCCTTTGCCCATCCACCCCTCCTGCCAGGATGCTCTTCCCACCCCGTTTCTAGGCTCGCCCCTTGTTCCTCTGGGAAGCCCTCCCCAGCCTCTCTGCTGGGGCGGAGCCACCTACTGTCTCACCTTCTCCTCTGTGGCTTTTGTCTCAGCAGCCATGTGACTCTGTAGTGTCCACATGTGGCTGCACATGTGTCCCCAGCACATGTGCTGAATGAATGAGTGGGGGTGAGCCATGGGGGGCTAAGACTCTCCCCCTCCCTCAGCATCTCGAGGGAGCCCGCACTGGCCTGCGCACCCCCATAGCCAGTGGAGCCCAGCAGGTGGGGGTGGATGGGCGGAAAGGAATGCAAGGCCTGAGCAGGTTGCCCCCTGCTCCGTCCCCATTCAGTCACCTTCTGTGTGCAGCACAGTGCGCAGCAAGCAGGCCGAGTAAATAGCTGGGGACAATGCAGGGTGACAAGTGCTGAGATAGAGGCAGAGGGCTTGGGGAGTGCAGAGCATGGCCCTGACCCCTGACCCCGGATGGGCCTCAGGAAGGGGGGAGGGTGGTCTTAGCCAGCCCAGGACCCCCAGGAGGTGGCTGGACAAACAGCACAGGGCAGGAATGAGACAGGGACGTGTGTACACACACACAGACACGCGAGTGTGTAGACACACCCTGAGAAAGCATCCCGTCGAGTGGATAAAGCGAGGTGACAAAGACTGCAAGGAGGTGGTTTGTACAGACGCACTTTAAAGAACATACAGAGCAGTTCCAACACCGCGCCCGGATGCAGACACGCGTGTGCTGAGCGTATAAGACAGGCTTAGGAAGAAACCGGTAAGTCTAAAACTGTATACATGAGGAAGGGGCTGAAAGCGTCATGCGCAACAGCACTTTATTCCTTTGGAAAGAAAACCTGAAGCAAACATGGCAACACAAGAACTTCAGCTAAATCCTGGTGGTCGGCACAGGGTGGCTGATTTTTTTTTTTTTTTTTTTTTTTTTGAGAAGCTCTGTCACCCAGGCTGGAGTACAGTGACGTCATCACAGCTCACTGCAGCCCCCAACTCCTGGGCTCAAGCCATCCTCCTGCCTCAGCCTCCCAAGTAGCTGGGACTACAGGCACGCGCCCCCATGCCCGGCTGATTTATTTATTTAGTTTTTTACAGAGACAGGGTCTCGATATTGCCCAGGCTGGTGTTGAACCCCTGGGCTCAAGCGATCCTCCTGCCTCAGCCTCCCAAAGTGTTGGGATTACAGGCGTGAGCCACCACGCCCGGCCTAATTCTTTTCAGTAGTTTTCTGTGTGTTTGAGCAGATCGTGACTTTTCAAGTTTGTTAAGCGAGGGGGATGGAGGAGGAGAACGAGCAGGGGCGCGGCGTGGGTGAGAGCTCAGAAGGAAGCCCAGAGTCCTGGGTCTCAGAGCCTGGGGAGGAAGGGGAGAGGGCCCCGGCCTGGGGAGCGAGCATGGAGGGCAGCCAGCAGGTTCCAGAGGGGGAGTCACAAAGGGAGACACGTCAGGGGTGGCGCACGGGGGGAGATATGAACACAGGAGGGCCTGAGGTCGGGCTCCAGTTTGGAACAGTCCCCCAGACTTGTGATTAGGTGTCTGTCTGAGATAGATTCGACCTCACCTTTCTTTCCCAGCAAAGCCCAGAGAGTCCCCGCTGCTCTAACCCAGGCGTGCTGAGCGGCTGGCCGCCCCGCCCGTCCCTGCCCAGGCAGCGGGTTGTGCCCGTCTCCCAAGTAAGACAAACACACACCGAGCTGCTGCTCAGCCCTTGGCAGCGGCTCCGCCACTGCCTGAGCCCGGAAGGCTGCAGGGCTACAGGAGAGACAGAACTTGCAGAAATCTTTGCCACCCGGCTGCCTGGGCTTGGATTTCAGGTTTATACCTTTTAGGGTTTCCACTTCTCCATCTTGACTGTAGGGACGTTTTATTTCCAGTTGAAGGCCGAGGAAGGGTTCTGCGTTTGTGCCACCAAGACCAGAGGGGGCCTCAACCCTGCTGCCCCAGATAGGAGATTGACGCCTCCCAACTGTAAAGTGTGCAAGCAGACCCTCACGTTACTGAGGGGGAGGCCGAAGCCCAGGGCAGGGACAGAGGGCCCAGGGGGAGGAAAAGAAGGCCCGGGCTTCAAGCTGCAGATTCACCCTCCAGAGCCGGCTCTGCCACTTGTCAGCTGGGAGGTTGGCCACATTTCTGTCCCACTCTGGGCTTCTTCCTTTATCACTGGTGTGGAAGCTCCTGTCCCCCGAGAACGGTCCTAGCACATAGTGGGTGCTCAATAAAAAGTGGTGGAAGGTCTGTTTTGGATCTGCACGTTGGAGGTATGTAGGATTGTGGATGAGAGGATGTGTGTAAAGCATCAGGCACATAGTAGGTACTTAAATAATGTAGGCTGATACTCCTTGTCCACTTGTCTTGAACCCAGAGTAATGTCCTAATCCCCAACGGGATGAGCACCAAGGTTGGCTTGAGCTCTGTTTAAATCTTGCAAAAATCTTCAAGACTGCCTTGGTGTTCCCTGAAATGGCTTGAACTCCTGTGTGTCTGTCACGAAAGCCCCAAAGCACTCACCTGACACAGAGACCAAGGCCCCACCAGAGGCCCAGAAGTAGGGTGGCCTTCCCTGGGCGGAAACGGATCAGGCCCCAGACCTGGAATTACTACCCCAGCAACCCTCTCATCTTAGGATCTATTTCCCCGAGATTAATAGCTGGGTGTGGGGGGATTTACTGTCTAATTACCACAGAAGTTTCCGGCAGGGAGAGTATCAGCCAATTGACCAATCAATCTGGAATTTATTGGGCACCTCCT
>RJWJ010008553.1:0-29744 GCA_004363605.1 Indri indri
ACTCCATCCTGGCTGTGAGGAAATACTTCCAAAGAATCACTCTCTACCTGAAAGAGAAGGAATACAGCCCTTGTGCCTGGGAGGTTGTCAGGGCAGAAATCATGAAATCCATCTCTTCATCAACAATCTTGCAAGCAAGATTAAAGAGAAAGGAATGAGACTGGTCCACCATGAAAATGATTCATATTGACTAATAAACCATCTCACACTTTCATGAGTTCTGCCAATTCAAAAACTCTCTTATCTGCTATAACCATGACGCGAATTGAATCAAGTGTTTCAAATATTTTCAGGAATGTTAAGCAACATTGTTTTCAACTCTCTAGGTACTACTGGATGACAGATGACCATGCTGATAAATCTATTTATTATGTATTTAAATATTTATTTATTTAACTATTTATAAGATTTAAATTATTTTTATTCCTATAATATGTGCATCTTTACACTATGGTTGATATAATATGTGTTCTCTATATGCAGTCAATTTATTGTTTTGCTTTGTTTATTAAATTTTTACTATAGAAAAGTTCTTGTATTTGTTTATTCTTTAAAATGAAATGCCTAGCTTGATTGTACTACCTAATTAAAGAATGGATAATATAACTCATTCTTTACCCATCATTCTTACATTCAGAAAGAGATTTTCTCTAAACTAGGTTGTATGTTGTAGTCAGACTACAGAGGTGAACATAAAAAATACGGTTCCTGCTCTCTTGTAATTTTGATTTTTGTAGGCTAAGGAAACTAAAAACAATCATCATACTTAGTTCATATCACTTATGTTAAATGCTATAATGAGAAGAAGGAACAACTAACTAATAAAATTCTCTCAGCAGAAGATAGACCAAAATATTTCAGGAAATAAAAATAAATGCAGGGATATTCTTTATACATTGACTATTAAATATTTAAGTGAAAATGTCCCTTGCCAATTGGATACATGAGTTTGCAATTTGCAAGGAATACAATGCCTGGAAGTTCATAACTGGCAATTGAAAGCCCCAAAATAGAGGCGGTCATGTGGGGAGAGACAGTAGGGGGAGAAAAGGACTTAAACTTGATTCTGAGGACCTTCCACATTTAAAGGGAGAGGAGACAAGAGCTGCTCTGGAAACAGAGGTGCAATACCATACATTAGAAGGACGAGGGAGAATGGTGATAAAAGTGTATTTAAGGAAATAAATGTGCTTAGAAGAAGACTCGATCGTCTTGCGGAAAATGTGCATTAGAAGTAGCCACTACATCAGGAAAATAGATGGTACGGTGACCTCAGTGAGAGCTGGTTTGGGGAAATTAATCAGCAGAAACCATATTGGAGTAGGCAGGAGAGAGAATCCGAGAAGAGAAATGAGTAATAAGGTACACAGAACACAGTTGTGAGAGGTTTGTCTTTGAAATGCGGGCATAAACAGGTTTGAACCTGGAAAAGAATGTGGCTTATTTTTTTACCTGCATAGTTTTTCCTTTTCAAAATATGTATGTCTCTGCGTAGATTTTATGTCTTTGATATATTGGCAAATCACATTAATATGTTTAATATCTTATTTCTTTTAAATCATTTACAATTATAATTGATCATTATTTTAATACTATGTTGAATATCAGTAAAACTGGCAAACTTCCTTCATAAAATAAAACTGGGAAGCTGGAACAGAGAATCTCTTTCTCAATATTAAGGTAAAGAAAAAAAAATTGGTCAAAACAAGGTGAGAATACAACATGAACCAAGGAAAAGACAGCAAGAAAGAGTAGTGTGTAATTGAGAAGTAAAAAGAGATTTAACAATTATTACAGAAATTCAGAATACCAAACTTACAACATCAGATGTAAATAATAATAAAGAGTTTTACACTGAAATCCCATTCTGCTTGCATGTATGTGTGATGTTGAGAAGCCCACTTAATCTCTCCGAGCCTCAGTTATCTCATAAGTAAAATGGGTTCAACACATTTATATACTTGTTGTGAATCTTAAATCAACACATACATTTCAAAGCATTTAACACAGGAGCCTCATGAACTTAGGAGGTAAAATATGGTAGGTATTTTCCTATTTTTCTTCATATATTAATAGCTGTAGATGAGAATATTATTTGTCTTTTTATAAAATTCTTAGGAACTGTGTCCTACCCTTCATTAACTGGCTTCCAAAGGAGACAGCCTAAGAAAACATATTCTGTCACAAATTGTAGAGAGGCTCAAAAATTGTCACTCCTCATTTCAAAGAGGTGCACTATTTATACTCTGTCAGAAACTGGTGGCTTGTATAAATACCTGAGAGAGGGGAATAAGCATTTAGGTCAAAGTGCACAAACACCGTGATGTTTATTTACTCATGCTAGCACCTGGCACATTCCCATCCTCATCCTGAGCATTCCAGGACACACTCCCATATCACCTGGGTTTCCTTCCTCTCAAAGTAGACTCCTCATAGGACCCTGATTATTCATTCCCTTCACCTTCCTGTCCATTCACAGAGCTGCTTTCTGTTCTTCCTGTGCTGTCGTTCAGGCTTCGTGGTTTCCCTAAAGAGCAAAACCCCACAAGTAGAAAGCAGAAGTTACATAACATTTCTAGGTTTTGCAGAAACATCTGCAGAAGAGCTTTTCCTGGATTTCCGTTGAATGACATAATAGTAGCTGTAGCTAAAAGGAAAGAGAAAGCAGGATCCAGCGGGGCTTGTGTTGGGGCTTCTGAAAACCTCCCAGGGGAAGACAGCCCCCAGGTGGCCACGTGTGACAAGGGCAGTGACCAAGACTGGAGGGCTGGTTTCAGATCTATGCAGAAACCTTACCACTTCCTGGGGATTTCTCTTCCTGCCGCAAAAAGGCTATTCCTCAGCAAGAACAGATTCTATGTTGTCATAAGCCTGTTTCCTTACCATTGGACTATTACAAAGAGAATGAGATTCTGCCTTCAGGCAGGATATGGACTCCTCGGGATTGGCAGTTATTGGAACAGAGAGACTTACTGCCTTCCTACAGCCTGCTGTGCAGACCAATGTACCGCCCCCCAGGATCACCCCCTTCCCATACTATGGGACTCCAGGGAACAGGTAGAGCTGCCAAGCTGGGCATGAAACACAATACCATCCAGAAAAAGCTACCCTTGTTTAACAGTGCATTAAACAACTCTTAACAGTTCTTTCTTAATTTCACAGATTCATTACTAATATTAGACTTCAAATACTAATGATAGAAGAATATTCTCACTGTCACTTTGAATAACCATCTTGACACCTCAATAGTAAAAAGTCTGCCTACGTAGCAAAGAGCTAAGGAATGTGAATGAATAAGATCATTGTTCCCTGACAGCTGGTGAGGTTTATTTATTAAATGCATCAATTTTGGTATAATTTGAGTGGCATTCCTATAATCAGCACCATATGTTCACTAAGGTATTTCACCAGGAAGTGTGTGTGAATTGCTGAGGCAGCAGGGACTAAGGTCCTGAAAATGCAAAGGGGTCTCTTGAAACTTTTCCTCAGCCTACACACTCGATACTGGATTTGCTGCTGTCAAGCTGGGAGTGGACCAGGGCCTTGGATCAATTTCAACAAATTTTGTCCTTTGTAGTCTTCTCCTCATTTTCAAAGGGGAGGATGGAGAAACGTAGGAGGTGGACAAGGCTTGGCTTCCCAGCCTGTATGTGTGAGGGTTCTCCAGAGAAACAGAACTCACAGGATGTGTACGTGTATATAAATATATATGAGGGCTGTCAGAAAGCATCCAGCCATTGTTAATATACCAATAAAAAATAACATGGCTGGATACTTTCCGGACAGCATGTATATATGTATATATATACACACACACACAAACACAGCCACAGATATATACATATGGTGATTGAGATTTATTTTAAGGAATCCTCTCACATGATTGTGGAAACTCGACAGAAACAGAATCAGCCAGCAAGCTGGAGACCCTGGGAAGAGGTGTAGTTTGAGTCCACGTGTGGTCAGCTGGCAGAATTCCCTCTTCCTCTGGGGAGGTCAATCTTTTTCTATTCAACCCCTCACCTAATTGGATGAAGCTCACCCACATTATGGAGGATTCAAAGTCTACTGATTTAAAGGTTAATTTCATCTAAAACACACCTTCACAGAAACATCTCAACTAATGTTTGACCATGTATCTGTGTATCCTGTCCTAGCCAAGTTGACACCCAAAATTAACCACAACACTGCCCCTCCCAAGCTGATGTCCTAACACACTTCAAATGTCCTTCCTCTTCCATTCTTTGTAGGTGGTTGATGTGCTTTACATTTGTTACATAAATTTCCTACATTTTTTGTTTCTAAGTGAGAAAATCCTGCGACTGGGCTCCATTCCATCACCTTGTCAGGAAAGTCTCTGTACCCATGTCCTGTTTCATAGCAAGAAGCTAGAAATTTGTGTACTTTAAAAAATAGTCACCATTTTTTTGTAGTTTAGCTATTTCTCATGAGCTTAAAATTACACCCCAGGCCTCCTCTTTTTTATTTAAAATCTGATTTTACTGTCAGTTCTCCACTCCATCAAGATTTTTTTTATTATCTATGGTATGAGATGAGATTTTACATTGATTTCTGCCTTTATTGCCAACTAATCATCCTGAAACCATTTATTGAAAACTTCTTTCCACCATATTAGCGTCAGACATATCTTCTATCCTAAACCCAATTACTGCAGATAATGCGGTTTTAAAGATTATGTGGCTCAAAAGTCTGGTTAGTTGGTTTTCTCCTATATCACACTGTTTTTAGTATTACAATTATAAACTCATTTCAGTTTCTAGTAGAGATAGGCATACAAAGAATTATTATTCTCTTATTTTTTCATATTATTACAGATATACTCTTCCTGTTTAAAATATACTCCATCTATAATGTAGAGCATCAATTTCATAAAAATTACTGGCTCTTGAGGGTGCACAATTTTAAAACACTCGAGGATTTCCCATGGAGTGAGGGATTAAAGTATGGTTATCATTTTCTTATACACACAAATACCGTAATAGGGAACTCTCCCTTCCCTCCCTCAGTAACTCCTATAAAAATGCAATTCTGGGATGCGTTCTGGAGAAGACTGAAAAAAAAAGTCACTCTTCACATAGAATATCAGTCTTATCTGTATATTCAGGAAGAAAAAGGTGGCTTACAGAAATATCTGGAAGAGAAGTTAGCCTCCTAAGGCGAAGTGAAACATGCCTGTATAAAGGATTCCTTTGCTGATCCTCATACCTGGCACACCGACCCCTCCCTCGTTTCTCTGGATCCCATTCCTCACTCCCGTATCACGATAGTTCCCTCCTCTTCTCTCCTCATGAACCTGCACTGCCCATACACAGCCGTTTGCCGTTGCCTCCTGGGATTTGTCCATCACCTTCCCCATGTGTATAAAGCCACTGATTAAAAGCAGAAGTCGAATGAAAGTGATGGTTTTTAAGAAACTCTTCTATAAAAGGCCTTTTTTCTTTTCTTATGATAAATATTTCTGGAAATGAGGGAATTTTCCTATTACAATGATGTAATAGTAACTGTAGGGAAAAGGAAATAAAAGGGAGGTTCCATTTATCTGGGGCTAATAAAACATTTACAGGGGAAGAGCGCCACCTGCCGGCCACGATAGGCAAAGACAGCAGTCATGCTCTCCTGTTTATGCAGATTATGCAGTCTGTCCTCTGGCAGATTTTTCTTCCGACCTAAAAAGAGGCTCTTTCCTATAAAGAACTGACCTTGGTACTGGAATAAGTCCATTTCCTTAACTTTTGTGTCTTAGAAAGGGAAAATATTCCCAACTTCAGGTAGGTCATGTCCTCTTTGAGCAATGGGCAGCTATGTGGGGAGAGAGGGTCAGAATGTGTCCGTCGCCTCCAGCCTGCTCAGCCTTCCAGGGCCTCCTGACTCATCAGTCCTTCTACGTTCTGTGCCAAACTAGAATGCAAGAGAGCCTGCCAATCCGTGTGTGAAACCGCAGGGCAAATCAGGAAAAAAATCTCCTGTTTGATGGTGCATTAGCTCTTTCTTTACATTGTCAGGTTTACAAATTTATCCCTATTACCAGATCACGTCCCTTAACTTTACAATCAGGACAAAATTCTCATTCTCACTTTGAATAACGAATGAGCTTGCATCACTTCCACCTTGATGCAGTGGTTAGAGCCGGAACATGAACAAAGGAATTTCAGAGAATGCAGTGTTTGCCAACTGACACCTGTGGCCCATCCATTTGGGTGGTTGAGAGGTGTTGGGGTAATCTGTGCAACATTGTAATTAAAGACGTTAATCAGGAAGTGTGTGTGAATTGCCCAAGTGTGAATTGCTCAGGTAGTAAGGAGAAGTTTCAATTTAGCAAGGATCTCTCAAATCTCTGCCTCAGGTTAGAGATACTCTTTCCCTCTTTCCTATGCACGAGATAGAGGGTTCTTATTTGACGTTAAAGGAATTTTCCCTCTTTCATATTTTTTCCTCCTTCATCCCTTATAGGGGAACCAGTTTAAGAGCGAGGCCACATGGACATTTTTTAATAAACCAGGCTCTGTCTTTATGATTGCCTAATGCTTTTTGAATATTGTGACCCTTTTCATTCTTTGGTTACTGCTTTTTTTATAATCTAACTTTTAAAATTACATTTTCAGGGTGCAAAAGTTCTATGATTTGGCTCTTTACTGTCACCTTGCCCTGGAAATCTCCATAGCCATATCTTGTTTCATATCCTGAATTATTAACTTGTTATTATTCTTGTATTGGCGGACCAAGCAGCAGGTCTGGACAGACCCAGGCAGGGGGTGCAGTGGGGGCTGTCAGTGCTGAGCTCCCCAACCTGCCTGTGTCTGGCCGAGGAGTCAGACGTTACTCCCCTGACCCCCACCCCAGCCGAAGCATATCTAGTCCATTTGAGAAGGGGCACAGGGAGGCAGAGTTCAGCACCCCAGTGCCCAGGGAGACATGATGTAGGATCACCACGCAGCGCCAGCTGGAGACAGCCAAGGTTTTTGAGCCTGAGGAGCGAGAGTGTGAACGTGACCCCACCTGGACACTTCCTATCATGTGATTCATGAGCTGCAGGAGTCAAAACCCACTGACGTCCAGTCTGCCGCCGAAACAGAGTAAATGCAGCGATCCCTGCCCTTATGGTCTACACTGACTGAGCTGGTAAAAAATCCGGACGTTCATCGGTGCCTCTGTTTAGATGCTTCCACGTTCTGAGTCCCTAGGAGGAGACCGCACCAGGCACACGGCTGTCATTTGCTAGAAAACCAAAGTGCACATCGTGAACTTGAAGTTGAAAGAAGCAGCAGCAGAAAAATGAGAAAAATGGTGTGACCGCTTTGCCTTATAATATACTTCATCACGAATTAGAGTAAGTAATGCAGGAGCAGCAAGACAAACCTTGTCCAGGAAACCACTATGTAAAAAGAAGTTTCAGAAATTTTAAGTGAAAAATCACAAACAAGTAAGGGAAAGACGGCTATTTCTCCCTGACATAATAGCCTGGCCACACTGCCCTGCCTTGTCAGAGTGAGTCAGAGGAACAAAGAGCCCCAAGAGAATCACCCTGACAGAACAGACAAGTGGAAGTCAATAGTTTCTGGAATACGAGCTTCTAATGAAAGACGCCATCACTGGGTCCCCCTTGCCCACCTGAGAAACATCGAAGGTAACAACAGTTTAAGCAAAATAATTGAACAATAACAACTGTATCTGGCAAAATAAAAACTATTTGACTGAGAAGGTAAAATGATTGTAATTGGATAATCTCTCCACCTCCTTAGATAAAACAAACTTTTGCTATCAGAATCTGAGAACCGTTGACACGATACCTGGGGACATGGGTCAGGTGAGGAGGAAGTCATCACTGAGAGCTAGGGTCCTAGAGTGTTTAGGGGCAAGGTCAAGAGTCTTGGAAGGTTAATTGTTCTGCTGACAAAGAAACAAGTCCCTCCTCAGTAAAGGAGTTCTAACGTCATCAGGATGTGGCCAATCTGCCTTCAGGGAGGGAGTCTGGAAGAGTTCGGGTTGAGGACACTTTGTTACTCTAGAGGAAAAGGTGTTAGTAGATATGATGACCACCTTGTGAGTGAGGTGGTGCTGTGAGTATAAATTATCTGGGAATTATAATCTCCACTCCCATATGCACCTGAAAGGAACCAGGATTTCTCCCAGGATATTGACACAGCCAGAGGAGCACTATAGACCTCAGTAAGCAAATGGTGGGAAGAAAGGTCAATGTCTGTGTTAATCCTGACCCTGTGGCCCCAGTGAAGCATAACCATAAGGACCTTCGTGAATGTTTCCTAGAAGGAAGAAAAACATGAGAGAAGCTTGTTCACTCATCATCATAATCTTCTTTGTGACTAAACAGCAAACAAATCTCCCTTCTTGTTGCTAAAGAGCTTATTTGCCACAAATGGTCTGGTAAAGCCCTAACCAAATAGAGGAACTCAAGGGGCCTGACTTCCTACGCAAAGGAAGAAGGGTAAAAATGGAAACTAGGATAAGTGCTAAAAATTTGTGCCTAGAACAGAGAACAGCTATATAAATATGTAAAGTTTGTGTCTGTCTGTGTGACCATTTACACACATATAGTAGTAGATACACTTATGACTTTAGCACCAAAACATTTTCCATTTAATTGATAAGTATCCATTTGTATTTACACATCTGAAGTTTACTTTTATTTAAAGGATTTGTTCTGTAAAATTTGGATTCAGTCAAAAGGCCACACTCAAGGATCCAGAAGACCACAGGTTCCCCGCCCCTGGAGGGAGAATACACAAATGAAAACAAAAAATGAAAGTAAAAGTACAGAGACATGTTAGGAAAATGAAAACTATGTTCCCTATTTAAAAGCCATGGATAGAAAGGATGTCTTCAGAGAACCTAGAGTCCAAGGTTCACCCAGACCCCAGCTCAGCCAGGTCAGCAGCATCCTCACTTCCCAATGACCCTCCTGCTCCCCCTACTGACGGCCCTGGTGATATGCAGCTGTGGCCCTGTTGGGTCTCTGGGCTGTGACCTGCCTCAGAGCCAAGGTCGGCTTAGCAGGAAGACCTTGGTGCTTCTGGACCAAATGAGGAGAATATCCACTTCCTTGTGTCTGGAGGACAGAAATGACTTCAGATTTCCCTGGGAGATGGTGAATGGCAGCCAGTTGCAGAAGGCTCAGGCCGTGTCTGTCCTCCACGAGATGCTCCAGCAGATCTTCAACCTCTTCCGCACAGAGCGGTCCTCTGCTGCCTGGAACCCGACCCTCCTGGTCAAACTGCGTGCTGGACTTCACCTGCAGCTGGAACACCTGGAGACCTGCTTGGAGCAGGTGATGGTGGAGGAAGACTCTGCCAGCGCAATTGAGGACCCCACACTGGCCTTGATGAGGTACTTCTGGAGAATTCATCTCTACCTGCAAGAGAAGAACTACAGTGACTGTGCCTGGGAAATCGTCAGAGTGGAAGTCATGAGTTCCTTCTCTTCATCAACAAACTTGCAAGAAAAGTTAAGGAGCAAGGATGGAGACCTGGGGTCATCTTGAAATGATTCACATTGACTAAGCTGCCATATTACACTTGCACATGTGTCTTTGGTCATTTCAAAAGATGCTGATTTCAACTTTAGTCACAGAATTTATTGAATTAATTCTGCAAATATTTTGTCAGAGTATTAAGCAAGTTAAAAACACTCAGATCCAGGGGCATTAGCCTCTAATATGTTATTTATTGTGAATTTATTTATTTTTATTTATTTATTATTGCATCTTGTATTTATAACATTTACATTTTTCATATAACTGCTGTTTGCCTTCACATTGAATTAAAATTAGAAAGCATGTTCACCTTTCCATATTGTATTTTATTATTTATTAAAATCATCAAACAAAACTTCTTGAATTTGTTTTTTCTAAAACCAAAACCCAAATGTTGGTTTTCTGAACCAAACTGAAAAATAGGAGGTAATATTTATTTACTTATTCATTCACTCCATTCACATCATATGTATAAAGTTAGTATCCAAGTGGCAGATTTTGGAATTGCTATGAAGAAATACAGATGAATAAAACAAATGCAATTCCTTCTGTGTTGAAACTTTCAATGTTACAGGAAAAGAAACATAAAAGCAATACTAATTTCACCTATATGAAATACTATGAAGGTAAGTAAAAGAAATTTCAGGTACAAATGATATTGGGAAAGAAATAAAATTAGATGTCATTTCTATGAGAGATACGAAAGTTCAGAGTGTTATTGGCAGTTGGGAATATGGCTCTAGAATAAACAGCAAGTGCCATGGGTGAAGGTATAATATTAATTTAAGATTCTTTATTGCACATCTGGTAATGAGGACATGGGAATGAATATAGTCACTTACAAATAGAGGGGACAATGAGTTGAGGACCTAAACCTTGTCCTGCAAACACACAGCCGTCAAAAGTAGGGCAAACAAATAGAGTCTACAAAGGGCCCTGAGGTGGAGTGGCCAGTGTAGTTAGAAGGAGAAATAGGGACGAGTGGGAGAGAGACTCATGAGCGGAAGACAGTGGTAATTTCAGGGAAGATGAGGGCTGACCTGTCCTAGCGGACCCCAAAACAGATGCCATTGATGACTTTAGCAAGCTAGTTTAGTGGAATTAACGGGACAGAAACCAGATGAGCATAGATTCAAGAGGAAACACGAAAGAGGAATTAAGAACACTGCGTATAGAAAATTGAGAAGCATGTTTGTTGAATGAAATTATGAAATAAGATGGCCCTGGAGAAGAATGTGCATTAATGTCTCTTGCGTATTTTTTCATGTTTCTGCAATATCTTTTTAAAGTATCACATTCAGAGAATCGATGTATCAGCACAAAACATATGAAAGTTTATAACATTTGATTTAAATAATTGCTTATTTATTTTGGTAAAATAATAATTTACCAATGTTCTAATTAATGTTACTTTGCAATGGGTAAGCAATGGTTACCCATTTGCTTACTAATTTCAGTTATTTTCAATCAAATTTTACTATCAGATTTCATTTTATTCTGTCAGTTAATTTTTTCTAGTTTTGTATTTATCATTTACATTATTTATGACTTTATAGTTTCTAATCATTGACATATAAACTTTCTGAAAATTATAGCCATATTCTTTGATGGACACTTGTTTTTAACTTCACCTGTGTTCAAGGAGCTGGACAGTCCTTCGTCATGTAAACTATTAAATGTCTAGAATGGAGAACCAAGCCTGTCTCTAATCGTATTCCTTTTTTGATCGGTCATATATTCAGTTCCCTCTCTTATAAATCTGTTTATACATTCAATTCTTTTTTATCTTTTTTAAAAATGTGTGACTGACATTTAATAATTGTACATATGTATGGGGTACAATGTTATGTTTCAATATATGTACTATGTATTGTGTAATGACAAATTTAGGGTAATTAGCACATTCATCACCTTAAACACTTAACATTTCTTTCTGATGAGAACATTCAAAACCCGTCTTCTAGGTATTGTGAAATATAATACATTATTGTTAACTCTAGTCATCCTGTTATTATGTAGTCCATCAGGGTTTTTGTAATGTATGATACAAATACTAATATAAATTGATTTTTATTAGAGTATCAGGCAATATTCCTAGAACATTTTTTTGAAATTTTCTTTTGTTTCTTATTAACATCCAATATATCTTTACCATAAATATAATTACTACTGATAATACAATATCTTTGGGATTATTTGCTTTATTAATATGATTAGTAATCTTTCCTCATTTCTATAATCTTTAAAATTTCTAATACTTTAAAACATTTAATTCTTCTTGTTAAGCTAGATAAGGTTAAGAATCCCATTTCTAATTTTTTAATTATACAATAATATTGCTTATTATTTCCTAATTAACTTTAAATTGTTCTACAGTAGGCAACTTTAGTTTCATGTCTTTAAAGTGTATTATAGGTCTCACTAAAGGCTCTTAAAGTGATAGTGAAGTGGGAATTATGTCATGAGACTATTCAATAAAATGTATTTAGTTTCTGGTTTAACTGGGCATACAATAAAGTGGAAAACTAACCAATTCATTTTATGCAAATAAAATGATATGACCCAGATAACAAGATCAAGAAAATAAAATCATAGGATGTTCTTATAAACATAAAGATAAAAATACCATGTTAAATGTCAGCAAATTAAACCCAAAGATGTATTGTAAACAACTAGAATTTATCCAAGACCTCTATGATAATTCAAGGTAAGATAATCTGTTCACGTAATTCACCATATTAGTATGTGAAACAGAGAAAAAACATACAATAATCTCTTTTTTTAAAAAAATATGCTTTATTGTATATATTCAAGATATACAACGTTATGTTATTGGATATGTAGAGAGTAAAATAGTTACTATAGTCAAACAAGTTAACATATCCATCATCTCCTGTAGATAACCTTTTTTGTGGCAAGAGTAAGTAAAATCTATTCATTTAGCAGAAATCTCTAATATATTAATGGCACAATTTTATTAACTTTAGTCTTCCCATTATACATTCAATCTCTCAACTTGTTCTTTCTATATATCTACTACTTTGTAACCTCTGACCTACATCCCCTCCTTTCTTCCCCACTGCTCTGCTCCTGGTAACCAGTGTTTTAATCTCTGTCTCTATACATGTAACTTTTGGGGGGGGCGGTTAGATTTCACATATAAGTGAAATGATGCAATATTTTTCTTTCTGGGTCTGGCTTATTTCACTTAGCATAATGTCCTCTATTTTTATCCATGTTGTGGCAAATGGTAGGATCTTCTTCTTTTTTAAGGCTGTACCCCAGTTTCTTTATTCATTCATCTATTGACAAACACTTAAGTTGTTTCCATATCTCAGCTGTTGCGAATAATGCTGCAAAGTACATGAGCATGCAGTATCTTTACGTGGTGGTGATTTTATTTATTCTTGGTATGTATGCAGAAGAGGGGTTGCTGGGTCATATGACAGTTCTGGTTTTAATTTCTTTAGGAACCTCTGCACTGTTTTTCATAAAAGCTGCACCAATCTGCATTCTCACCAATGGTGTACAAGGGTTCCCTTTTCTCCACATCTTCCCCAACATTTTTCTCTTGACTTTTTTTTTTATTTCAGCATACTATGGGGGTACAGATGTTTAGGTTATGTATGTTGCCCTTGCCCCCCCTCCCCCGCAAGTCCGAGTTTCAAGGGTGTCCATCTCTCGGATGGTGCGCATTGCACTCTTTGTGTATGCATATACCCGTCCCCTCCTCCCCCTCCCCGCTCCCCGACATCCAATAGATATTATTCTTATACGTACACTTATGTGTTGATCAGTTAATACCAATTTGATGGTGAGTACATGTGGTGCTTGTTTTTCCATTCTTGGGATACTTCATTTAGTAGAATGCGTTCCAGCTCTATCCAGGAGTATACAAGAGGTGCCATATCACCATTGTTTCTTAAAGCTGAATAGTACTCCATGGTATACATATATCACATTTTATTAACCCACTCATGTATTGATGGACACTTGGGTTGTTTCCACATCTTTGCAATTGTGAATTGTGCTGCTATAAACATTCGAGTGCAGGTGTCTTTCTTATAGAGTACCATTTGTTCTTTTGGGTAGATGCCCAGTAATGGGATTGCTGGATCGAATGGTACTTCTACCTGTATCTCTTTAAGATATCTCCGTATTGCTTTCCACAGAGGTTGTGCTAGTTTGCAGTCCCACCAGCAGTGTATGAGTGTTCCTATCTCTCCGCATCCACACCAACATTTACTGTTTTGGGACTTTTTGATAAAGGCCAGTCTCACTAGAGATAAGTGATATCTCATTGTGGTTTTGATTTGCATTTCCCTGATGATTAGAGATGTCGAGCATTTTTTCACATGTTTTTGGGCCATTATTCTGTCTTCTTTTGAAAAGTTTCTGTTCATGTCCTTTGCCCACTTTTTGATAGGGTCGTTTGATTTTTTCTTGTTGATTTTCCAGAGTTCTAAGTAGATTCTAGTTATCAGCCCTTTATCGGATTTGTAGCATGCAAAAATTTTCTCCCATTCTGTAGGTTGTCTGTTTGCTCTTGTGACAGTTTCTTTGGCTGTGCAGAAGCTTTTTAATTTGATCAGGTCCCATTTATTTATCTCTTGACTTTTTGATAATAGCCATCCTAACAGGTGGGAGGTGATTATCTCATAGTGGTTTTGATTTGCATTTCCCTCATGATTAATAATATTAAGCATCCTTTCATATACTTATTAGCCATTTTTATGTCTTCTTTGGAGAAATGTTTATTCAAGTCCCTCACCTATTTTTTAATAGACAGAGTTATTTGTTTTTCTGCTATTGAGTTATAAGAGTTCTTTATAAATTTTGGATATTAACTTCTTATCAGATATATGGTTTGAAAATTTTTTTTCCAATTCATAATCTCATTGGTGTCAAAAAACTTCCACATTAATTAAAAAATAGCACCTTAACCTACTGGGGCTTGAAGAAGTAGCTTAACTCTGATAAATGTTATTGCATCTATTAGGAATGTGTTCTATTGTAAGTAACAGGCAACTCAGCTAATAGAAGTGGAAATAATGAAGGCAATTGCTCATTCAACATAATTATAAGTCTGTAGAGTGATGTTGCCATCAGCAATGATTGAGAATTCCCATTGTTGCACATCCTTGCCAGCATTTGGTGTTGTTGCTGTTCTGGATTTTGACCATTCTAACAGGTGTGCAATGTCTCCCAAGTTTTATTGTAGATCAAGACATAAAACAGCAAGGAGAATTCGAGAGAATGTGACACAGGAATTAGGCTTTTCTCCCCAAATGGCTTTCCCAAATGATTGTCCCAACATCCAATTTTTCCACTGGCTTGAAACGCCATTTTATTCTATGCAAAGGTCTAATAAATTCAATTTTCTTTTCTTGAACCTCTATTCTGTTTTCTTGACGGATTTCTCTATTCTTGCAATAATACCATTTGGTTTCAATTTTTAGGATCATTTGGTATTTGAAAAGGCAAGTCCATCTGTGTATTTATTCGTCTCTCAGATTTTCTTAGATTTTCTTGTGTATTATTTTTTCTTGATACATTTTGCAGCTTATTGATTTCCATCTAAAAATTTTGTGGATGTGTTGTTTCAGAATGCATTGAATTTATACATGAATACACAATGCAGCCATTTAAAAGAATGCATTCTATTTTTATGTGCTGATAGAGAAAAATTTCTATTACTTAATGACAAAACAAATTAAAGAATGATATATATGTAATTAACATTTACTGAAATATACTAAATATTTCTATATATATTTATTTAATACACGAGAAAATGACTAAAAGGATACACATTAAATTATTAGCCATGTGAAATTGGGCTGAATCTTCTAAGAGCTCAAGGGTGGGTTTTTTACCTATATGAGTTTTTCAAATTTTTTACCATGATAATATATTCATATCTATGTTATAAATATAAATAAGCTTGAGAAATCCTCTTTAGTTCTTTAAAGTCACACTCATCATGGCAGCTACCTGTCTTTGCACTTGCTTATCCATCTTTCTGTTAGCTGTCGCCTTTCTTGCTCTCCTGGTCTCACTCTGAACAGCCATGGAAGACTTTTCCTCTGATGAGTAGCTGCATTTGTGCCTCTCCATCATTTACCTCAATGAGCCCAACAGAAAAGATAGTTGAGAGATACAGTTTGTCCCCTTTACAGAGCATAAGGGAGGGGCTGAGAATACTTTTACATGCATATTTTTCTCTCTGTTATGTAAATTTGGAAAATGAAATATTTATAACCAGTACAAGGCTATGCCTAGTAAGTGTTATATGAAAAAAAATTATCATAAATTAGAGCAAGGAGAGAATGCTGAGAGCTCATAATTTGAGAGGTTTCCTTGAGGATCTTGGTTAGATAATTTTTCTGTATTTTTCTGTGGTATGATAACAACTTCCTTAATACTATAATCATGTTCTCACGACTTCCTAGGACTCAGTCTATGAATAATTCATTACCTACATTACCCACTTCATGATCACCAAGGACCTGACTGACAAATTCAGTCGACTTTTCTCAATTTTAAATAACAACAATAATAACCATCTATTTTAGGGGCCAAGTGTTATTCTGTACTGCATACATTATCTTATTTAATCAATTCAACAACCCTGCAAGGAAGGTGTTATTATTCTCATTTTATAGAAAAGAAAACTGAGGCTGCTCAGAAAGCTTAAGTATGTTTCCCAAGGTCATACAATTAATCAATGGTAAGCCAGAATTTAAACATTGGCTCAGATTCAACAAAATTGCTGCTGTTACCCACCAATAATGTAGTGATAATCAGATGTTGTGCAAAACTTTAAAAACATTATTTTAAAATTTTAATTATGGTAAAATGCACATACCATAAAATCTACCATCTTCTCTTTATATGAACAGTTCAGTAGTGTTAAGTATATTCATATTGTTGTGAAACCAATCTCCAGAACTCTTTTCATCTGGCAAAATTGAAACTCTATTCCCATTAAACAGTAACTCACCGTTTCCTCCTCCCCTGAGCCTCTGCACTTTCTGTATCTATGAATTTGACTCAGCATCACTAATAATTAGGGAAATGCAAATGAAAACCGCAATGAGATACCACCTCACATCCATTAGGATGGCTATTATCAAGAAAAAAATAGAAAAGAAAACTAGTGTTGGCAAGGATGTAGAGAAAGAGGAATCCCTGTGGGAATATAAAATGGTGCAGTAGTTATGGAAAAGTACCTGATGTAAGTGGAATCAGACAGCATTTGTCTTTTTGTGACTGCCTTAGTTCATTTAGCGTAATGTACTCCAGGTTCATCCATGTGGTAGCATGTATCAGGATTTCCTTCCTTTTTAGGCTAAATAATATTCCATGGTCTGTATAGAACACATTTTGTTAATTGTTCATCCATCTGTGGACATTTGGATCACTTCTACCTCTTGACTATTGTGAATACTGCTGCTGCAAACATGGGTATATATTAATAACTATCTTTTCAAGATGCTGCTTTAAATTCTTCTGTATATACACATTAGTGGAATTGCTTGATATATGATAACTCTATTTTTAGTGTTTGAGGAACTGCCATACTGTTTTCCATAACTACTGTGGGGGCTGGGCCTAGAAGAAAGGATGGATGGATGGAAAGAACGTGAGCAGGGTGAATGAAGGGACAGGTGAAAAAGCTCTACCCAAAGCTGCTTGTTCGCTGTGTGCAAAGGTCAGCTGAAAACAGCTGACCTGTATGGATGTCGTTAAAGAAATCAGCAAAGGGCCCTGACCTTTTGCACGTGTCCTTGGAAATAAATATGAGAAGGAACTTAGCTGGGGAGGCTATTTTCTCCTTCAGACTTTGGTGTCTCCCCTTCTCTCTAGACACTGTGTGTTTTGAGTAATTATTCCTTCGCTACCGAGCTCCAGAGCGAAAAGCAGCAGCTGCAAGTGGTGACCCTGGACGTGACTCAGGAATCCACGCAACCAGTGAGAGTTTTCTTCGTCCAGACTACAAGGGGACTCATCCCGGTAAGGGACAGTCCCGCCCGCTGCTTTGGGAGAGGGACCAATGCGCCTAGTTGAGAAGGGGATTTTCAATACCGGGCGGCACCTGACAAAAGATCAGCGAATTTATCTGCGCACTTTGCAACAGCTCTTAAAGGCTGCCCAGTGTTCTGTCGAACCAAAAGCTTTACAACTCCTATGCGCAGTAAGACAGCATTGCCCCTGGTTCCCAGATGAGGGCACGTTAGATTTCGAGCTCTCGGAGCAAGTAGGGAAGCTTTTAAAGAATTTTAGGGGGTTCCAGTGCCTTTTGCGGTGTTAACTACACGGAGCCTGGTGCGAACAGCGCTGACTCCCTTACACGTTCCTACAGATTCTACTCCATTGGAACCTGCTCCTCCTCCTCCATCTGCTCAGGGTTCCCTGCCATAAAATTCCCCAATCCTGAGCCATTCTCTCCACCATCGCCTTCTGCAGTTCAATAGGAGGAACAGCTACCTGCTCCTGCACCTCCCCCTCTCAAAGGGGATCTCTATTTCTCCCCTGGTAAACCATCTGCTTTTCAACATTGCCTATGAGAGGGCCAATATTTACCGGGACAAGATTTGCTAGAACAATGGAAATCTTCTAACTACCCAGTCCTTTCATTAGGGGCCACTGCATCCAATACAACCCACACCTTTACAATGGGCTACTAATTCACCCATCTGGATAGAGCAGTGGCCCACTAAGCAGGATAAATGAAAATATTTTAAAAATCTCTTGTCCAGGACCTACTTAAAGTGGGACACATAGAACCTTCTCTGAGCCCGTGGAACACGCCTGTATTTTTCATACCTAAAAAGAATAATAAGTGGTGGTTACTACAGGAACTAAGAGCTCTTAATGCTGTTATAGTCCCAGTGGGACCTCTACAACACAGCCTTCCCCAGCTGTCATGAATTCCAAGAAATTGGCCTTTGAGTGTAATTGATTTAAGATTGTTTTTTCACAATTCTTCTACCTGGGATGGCCCTTTTGGTGTGTTAACATGAGGAAGAGGATATGTTTGCAGTCAAACTTTTACAGGTCCCAAGTGGTTCCCTTCCTGACAAATTTGCCTACATCATGAGCTGGGAGAATCAACCCAACAACCCGATTCCACAAATGAAACATTTCTCCCTCTATCGGTAACACCATGACAGCCCCTGGGATCACTTGGGGTCAACTGAAACAACTAGAGACACAGGCCTCAGCTATGATGATACAACTGGGGGCTCCTCCTACCCCGGGGAAAACTTTTCTGTCATATTTGGCTATTGTTGCCCATAATACCAGTCAGGTACCCCTAGGGCTGCTTTGCAGCCTTTTTCTCCTTTTATTTCTTCCAGGCAGTACAGCCACAGTTACTGGGCTCAAGTCTTAAACCCACCTGTGTTTAAGCCCCTAACATGGTGAGACTTGGAGATCCCTCTGACTATCAATGACTCCATGGACTGGAGGAGTATGGTTGCCTCCACATTCCTGGCAGAAAAATGGAACAGACCGGCTGAATATCAGTCAGTAGTTTATCATTCCTCTAATCCTCCTGTGTGTTACCAACTTACATAATACAGCATGTTGCATTCTCATGACCACCTAAAAATATCTGTATTATCAACCAGTCATGCTTGATCTTGTCACTTTCTGTCTTTTTTACTTTCTAGAAGGACGGATCCGCCAATCGATGACCTCCCAACGCCGTTATAAAAAGACACTGGCTGAAGCTTATGTCTTTCTTTCTCGTACTCACACTCCGTCTCTAATTTTAAATAAACAAAAAGGGGGACATGTGGGGGCTCGGCCTAGAAGAAAGGATGGATGGACAGAAAGAACGTGAGCAGGGTGAATGAAGGGACAGGTGAAAAAGCTCTGCCCAAAGCTGCTTGTTCAGTGTGTGCAAAGGTCAGCTGAAAACAGCTGACCTGTGTGGATGTCGTTAAAGAAATCAGCAAAGGGCCCTGACCTTTTGCACGTGTCCTTGGGAATAAATATGGGAAGGAACTTAGCTGGGGAGGCCATTTTCTCCTTCAGACTTTGGTTTCTCCCCTTCTCTCTGAACACTGTTGTTTCGAGTAATCATTGCTTCGCCACCAGACACTGGAACGAAAAGCTGCCGCTAGAAGCTACCGCACCATTTTACATTCCCACGGGGATTCCTGGTCCTCTACATCCTTGCCAACACTTGTTTTCTTTTTTCCTTGATAATAGACATCCTAATGGATGTGAGGTGGTATCATTGTGGTTTTGATTTACACTTCTCTAATTATTAGTGATGCTGAGTATATCATCATGTGTCTTTCTAGCCATTTGTATTTGGAGAAATGTCTGTTCAAATCCTTTGTCCTTGTTCGATGTGGGTTGCTTGTTTTTTGTTGTTCTTGTTGTTGTTATTGTCTATGTTAGACTTTTAACCCCCTTTATCTTCTCAAAGTCTTATCCTTTGGTTTTTGAGACACTGTAAGTTCCCAGTTCCCCACCTATCTTATTGATTACAGCTTTTCTGTAATTTAACTAGGTCTTCATTCTCTCCCAGCTCCTGAAATATAGAAGCATTAGCTACAGACCAAGAGGCATCTAAATTCTTTTAAATAAATACAACAAACTCAACCATCAATAATTACCTATTGAATATCTACTATGAGTATAGTTGATAATAACAAATGACAATTTTACTTATAAGTGATTCCTATGTTCCACGCATTTTGTAACCATTCATTTAATCTCAAGTCTCTGAGGTAGGTTCTATTATTAACCCCATAATACAGCTGTGGAAAATTGAGCCACAGTGAAAACAGGTAACTTGTCCAAGGACCTGCAGTAAACTATGCAAGAGGCTAAAAAGCATTTCTGCTTGCAAGGAGCCAATATTTAAAAAAGAAAACAAGAGTAGCCCACTAGACAAGATTAGAAATAATGCAGTATTCACAAAAACACTAATTACTAGGTCAACATAACTGCTTTATAATGTTTAAATTTTCACTTTTGTTAACACGCTTTACAACCTCTCTGCACTGCTCTGAAAACGGAGTAAGACGTTATGAAAGAGGAAGTCCTGATCACTACTCTGAAGCATTAACTACTTAGCAGCCATCTAAATGCCCTCCGACTTAAAGTTCTGGGCTAGGTGACTTGAGGTTAAAAGGATGTGGCCTTTCCTTGCCCTTAAGGAACTTACAATCTTTTAGGAAAACATGAACATGGGAAATGATTAGAGTAACAAGACATTCTAAATATGTCAAGTAGGATAATCATGCCTTTCATAGGAATTTACGGAAAGGAGAAAGAAGGGTTTGCACTAAGCCAAACAGATTGTCCTCCTGGAGTGACACAAGAGGGTAGGGGATAAGGCATCAATAAATTTACAGAAGTGGGAAGTAGGCTAACAAGAATGGGGGTGTGTGTAAGGAAGACAGATCTCTTATCCTTCACTTTTTTTAAAAAAAGATTTACATAAAATGACACTACACATTTTAAAGTATACGATTCAGTGGCATCTAGTACCTTCACAATGTTGCACAACTATCACCACTATCTAGTTTCAGAACTTTTTCATCATCCCAAACAGAAACCCTGTATATATTCAATAGCTATCACTCCCCATTTCCCCCGGACCCTCAAAACGTGCATTGCGGCTTCCTGAGCTAGAACTTGAAGGGGCAAAAAAGTACACTGTGCTATGACCATGCTAGGCTCACCTTTCCCTCTTCATTCAGGTATCTTGCTTGGGTTTATTTTGTGGGATCAGACTTTGGGTTAGGTTTTTATTCAAAAAGTATGTGCAAACAAGAAAATTGTATTTTTTAAATTGTTTTTACTTCCATGCAACTTAAAAATGAACATCAGTCTTCTAGAAAATATACAAAATAAATGTTTTATAGTTAATATTTAAAAATTATAAACAATAGATATTTTAAATAATTTAAATACATAAATTATAAAAGTTATTTCAGGTACAAAAATAGATTGTACATTTCTCTGTTCTTAAGAGCTTATTGTAACTTATGGCATTTAATACAGTTTTAAGATAATTCTATATATTTGCTAATATTTATTTTTTATCCAATATAGAGATGAAAACTGCACTTAGAAAATAGCAATTGGGTTGACCAGATGAACTCTTTTTAGAATCGACATCTTTCTATTTCCTGAGTTTTCCTGGGTGCTTGTTGACAAAGAGCAAGCACCAGCTGATTCCCGCTCTGATAACCTCCCAGCAGAGCAGCTGTGCTCCTCTTTCACACACAGATGGATTCCTTGGACCTACGTCTTCACAGCCAGTCTGCAGTTCTCACTTCCCAGGAGCGAGTGTCCCACCTTCTTTTTCTTCTCCAAACAGGTCTCCAGGTCATCGAGCTGCTATAAAGTCTAAAGAGAAATTTTTCCAGAAGGGTCTCATCCCAAGCTGCAGGAGAGTCACTAGTGCTGAAGAGGTTAAAGATCTGATGGAGCATCTCATGCGTGACAGCTATGGCTTGTGTCATCTCCAGCTGGCTCCCTTCCACAGGTATCTGGGGAAATCTAAAGTCAGTCCTGTCCTTCAGACATGACAGAATGGTGAACCTCTCCATGTGACTCAAAAGGGTGAATATTTCCCTCTTGCCATGGCTCAGAGGCAGGTCACATCCCAGAGAGCAGGCAGAGCCTGAGCACGGCACCACCAGGGCCAGCAGCACAGAGATCGGGAGGGCCCCTGGGGAGCAGCACGACTCTGCAGGACTGCCTGAAAGGGGGAGTCTGAGCAAGTTCTAAAGACTTCTGGTGATGAATACCTTTTAAATAGTGAGTACTGAAATTTTCATTTTCTGGGTTTTCTGGTTTTCCATTTTTTTGCCCTTTCCTTTCTATTTGTACTTTTTTTTTTTTGTAAAGTCATTTAAAAGTATAGATTTATTGACAGGAGTGCCTGGGTGGGGGCCTCCAGACTGAGAGTGCCTGTTCAGTATCCACCCAATATATTTTCTATACCTGCTGGGATGTTCTGGGAAGAAAGTCTAGACAAATTCAGAGAAAGAGGAAACATTCATGCAATAAATGGTGACTTTTCCAGCTCAGCAGAGAATATAAAAGAATATATGAAAAAGATTATGATTTTTCTTAATTTTTTTCTGACTTACAGATTCCCCATTCTTTAAAAATCTTAAATTGTATATGCACTTTTAAAATGTCACCTAAGTTGGAGACTGTGTCAGAAAATGATAGTGTTCTGGAAGCAAAGATAGTAAGAATAATTGAAAACATATCATTTAACCCCCTGGGTAATGTCTAGAACTAGCAAGCAGAAAGGTAGCTGTATCCTACTGAAAGTATATAGTGATGACTCTGCGATGAGCAAATGGTGCTTTTCTGTAACTACAGAAAATGGGGATTAGGAATTGGAGCGTAACATCTCAGTGGGAAAGAGAGTCTAATGCCTATGACAGAGGAATCTGTGGCTGAATTGCCAGGGTTCATGTCATGGCCCCAGGCTGCACTGGGGTGTGACCTTGGACACCTCATTATCCTCGTCTGTTATATGTAAATGATAATCACACATACTTCAATAGGTTGTCATGAAGATTGGATGATAGTTATGTGCTTATTACAATGCCTGGACAAAATAAGCACTTGGTACCTGTTGGCCATTTTCAGAATGGAGAAAACTAACCCATCCAACTATGGAAACTGGATGGAAAATTCCCTGAAATGACTTGTTTCCATTCCTTTAATTCTCAGCTCAGCAATAAGCATTTTTATTTCTAATTTCATCTCTTATGTGAACATGAGCATGTGAGTGGAGGGAGTTCCCCACCCAGATGACTAACTTCTATTAGCATGTGGGATCCTGACTGATTGAACGTGAACAAATGGCCATCCAGAGTATGGTCCAGTTTCTTTTGAGTGTGGGCTAGTGTGACTAAATCCTCATAGTCAGATAATCACTATTTACAGTTTAAAAAGTAAGCAGATGGATGAACAAATAAATATGCTGATCTTGCAAAGCTGAAAACTAGACCTTTAAGCAATCCTACCTTATAGAGCCAGCTGCCCTCCTGCTGGGTTCTGTCTGTAGCTATAAGACATTCTCTTTCACTGACAGGTTGAAACCTGTCACTCGGCAATGCTCTTAATCCTTGGCTGTTGTGGTTATTTAAGTGACATTTTGCCATTTGGATAGAGAAGATGTCACTTCCTCTTTCTTCACATTCAGTGCCTTTGTGCATTATTTTTTCATAACTGCTTACTTTTACTATCTAGGAAAGTTAAAACACAGAGGGAAATTCTGATGTCTTGAAAATTATGGAGGAAATATGTTACCTCTTCTTTTTCCTTACATTTTCTCTTCCTTTGTTTGCAAACAACCTCAAGGTAGAAATAGAAAAGATTTCAAGAGCATCAGAACAACTTTTAAGTAGTGAAAGACAAATACAAAAGGAGAGGGAACAATTTAGAAATTATGTAAAAGAGTAAAAAACAAAGGGGCTATTTAACCATTTCTTCAACAGAGCCAGGATGATGCCTGGTGCAGGACAATGAGGCTGCCAGGAAGCAGCCGACACAATTTAACTGCTTCAATTCCTAGATAACAGTAGCGGCCACATTTTGCTCTTCTTGAACACAAGACTGGACATTTAATCATCTTGATATAGGCTGAGCTCAGTGCAACAACTGGCACATAGTAAATGTTAAGTATTTTCTCAATTAAGTAGAATAACTAAAACCAAATTTGACAAAATAAATGTCATTAAGCTATTTAAGGTGTATGAATTTGACAATGATGGAGAGTTCTTCCCACTTAGAGTGGAGACTAGCAGACATTATACACTAGGAAACAGAGAAGTCACTACTCATCATCCTAGGACATTCATAACAGACTCTGTTTAGAGGATATTTGAGTTGAAAAAAGACCTAGAAGATTAAATAATTCAGGTTCCTACGCACACCAGTCTCACTCCTGATCCTCAAATTATGAACCGAATACAGTATTGCCTAATGGGTTCTTGTGAAGGTGTGCTGTATGTCCTTTACTTTTAGGAAGTGATCCAGAAAGTTTTAGAATTGTGGAAATGTGGATGTCCAAAAACACTAAGCTAGACATCCATAGTCTAGTCCTGGGAGGAGAAAACACTGTATATAGAAATCCAGTGTGATGAAAGGATGCTTCAGGAGAGGTAGATGATAATGGTGGAATTTAACACTATAGAATTAGAAGCCAGAAGCTATCATCCAACCAAATCGTATAACTTTTCCTCCAACAAGATCATACTACTATACACACACACACACACACACACACACACACACACACACACTCATCCCTACACATACAGACACCTAGTACCCCTTTGGGTAGTTTCATTATCAGCTAAAAGTAGAGGTAATGACAGCTCAGCTGAACAATGGGGATAAGGATGAACAATTTCTATTCTAGCTTTATGAACCTTGATGAACCAATACCAGATTGAACCAGGTGAAAGCTCCCATGGATTAAAGAAAATCTAAGGAGACCATTCATTTGAGACACATGAATTAAGTGAGGAGACTATCAAGTGCCTGGTATTTGAGGATACAGCAAAGAATAAGATGAGATCTGTGAATATAAAGAATGTATCTTACACTCATGACCTAGCCTATCATCATTGCTAAGAGGGAAAGATAGAGGGGCAGAAAGAAGATTTATGAAACAGCCTAGAAGAAAATGTCAGAAAAATTCTTACAGACATTGGCCTAGGCAAAGAATTTATGAAGAAGACCCCAAAGGCAATCACAGCAACAACAAAAATAAATAAATGGAACCTGATCAAATTAAAAAGCTTCTGCACAGCCAAGGAAACTATCACGAGAATATACAGACAACCTACAGAATGGGAGAAAATATTCACATGTAACACATCTGATAAAGGACTGATAACTAGGATCTATACAAAACTCAGGAAAATCAGCAAGAAAAAAATCAAACAACCCTGTCAAAAAGTGGGCAAAGGATGTGAACAGAAACTTTTCAGAAGAAGATAGACTAATGGCCAACAAACATATGAAAAAATGCTCAACATCTCTAATCATCAGGGAAATGCAAATCAAAACCACAATGAGACATCACTTATCTTCAGTGAGAATGGCTTTTATCAAAAAGTCCCAAAACAATAAATGTTGGCATGGATGCAGAGAGATAGGAACACTCCTACATTGCTGGTGGGACTGCAAACTAGCACAACCTCTGTGGGAAGTAATATGGAGATACCTCAAACAGCTGCAAGTAGAACTACCATTTGATCCAGCAATCCCATTACTGAGCATCTACCCAAAAGAACAACAGACATTTTATTAAAAAAAGACATCTGCACTATAATGTTTATAGCAGCACAATTCACAATTGCAAAGATGTGGAAACAACCCATCAACACATGCGTGGATTAATAAAATGCGATATATGTATACAATGGAGTTCTACTCAGCCACAAAAAACAACGGTGATCTAGCACCTCTTGCATTATCCTGGATAGAGCTGGAACCCATTCTACTAAGTGTAGTATCCCAAGAATGGAAAAACAAGCACCACATGTACTCACCATCAAGTTGGTGCTAACTGATCAACACTTCAGTGCATATATAGCAATAACATTCATTGGGTGTCTGGCAGATGGGAGGGTGGAGGAGGGGATGGGTATATACACACCTAATGGGTGCGGTGAGCACTGTCTGGGGGATGGTCATGTTTGAAGCTCTGACTCTGGCAGGGTAAAGGCAATATATGTAACCTAAACATTTGTACCCCCATAATATGCTGAAATTAAAATAATTAATTAAAAAGCCTAGTAAAGCTTCCTTAAAAGTTGTTCTGAACATTAGGAAGATTCAGACAATTCTATCATTAATTCAAAGTCCTTTATTCCCCTTCACTTTAATTAATTTATTTAAGCATTTTAAACTGTTACTGTCAAAGTCCTTTTTTATTATGATAATAAGCATCCCATTGAATTGGGACTTCCAATTCTTCTATGACTAATTTCAATTTTAATTCAATTGTAAGAACACAGAGGACATTTCCTCCCAGGCCCTTGAAGAGAAGAAAAACCTCAAAAGGGGAAAGTAGAAGATCAGGGAAATTGAGAAAATGAAATCTCGTACTCAATATTTAAGAGAGACAACAGCCAAACGTCCTCAGAGAACCTGGGGCAAACCTCCCAATCTCCCATCTCAATCAGAAGAGCTTCTTGGAACTTACCAATGACTTTTCCCTCTTCACTGATGTCATTGGTCATGATCTTCTCCAGCCCCATCTGCTCCCTTAGCTGTGACCTGCCTCAGACCCTTGACTTGGGAAAGAAGGAGATCTTCACAGCTCTGGGACAAATAGGGACAATCTCCCTTCTTCCCTGTCTAAAAAACAGGACTGACTTCAAATCCTCCCAGGAGCTGCTGGATAGAAACCTGTTCTAAAAGGTTCAAACCATCTTTGTCCTTCGTGAGATGCTCCAGCAGATCTTCAACCTCTTTAGAACAAACGGCTCCTCTGTGGCTTGGAATAAGACTCTCCTGGACAAACTCCACACTGGAATTCATCAACAGCTGGAATATCTGTTTGGTAGATGGGATGGGCGAGTAAGAATCTGCCCTGGAAATTGAGGGCCCAACACTGACTGTGAAGAGATACTGCCAGGGAATCCATCTCTACTGAAAGAGAAGAAATTCAGTGACTGTGCCTGGGGGCTTGTCAGAGTGGAAATCAGGAAGTGCTTTCTCTCTACTAACAAGCTCGTAAAATTTAGGAAGAAGGAACCTGATTCTCAGTGACTAATGTCCTAGCACAGGCTCTCATTTTTCAGCCATTTCCGAAAGTGTGCTTTGTTGCTTCCGTGATAAAAATAACTTGAATACTATTTAGCATATTTTTATCAGTAATATTAAGCATATTTTTGTCTAACTATTTTCAGAATTGAAAGAAATGTAACTGGTGCCCTATGGCTAAACCTCAGGTTATAAAATATTTATTTTTATCAATTTATTCATTTTTGATTGTTTTGTATTTACATGTTCTATTGTTTATGTAAGTGTATGTTCACATTGTCCTGATTAATAAAAATGCTACTTATTTTTACTCATTAACTTTAAGACTTTTCTCCTCTTTTTAAAAGAGAAACTTTCCCAAAATCCTAATTCTGCATGCTAAATATAAAAGGATGTGATGCGATTCATTCAATAATTCATTTTTACTGGCCTTGTGGATAGATCTTGAGTATGAGATGCATAGTCCCCGCCCTATGGAACTTATACTAGAGCAAAGGCACAGCCAGTGAAGAAGTGGTTATAATGGAATCAGGTGTTTACATTTGTCCTATGGGCTCTGGGCTACACAGGGAAAGTAAAAAATGCCATGGCGGTGAATGTCATGGGTAGCTCATTTAGGTTACCTTCATTCTTTCCCCAGGGAAGGAACATGAAGTATGAGACTTGAAGGGTATGTAGGAATTTGTTAAGTATCATGTGCAGAGCAAAATCTCCCAGGACAAAAAATAAAACTGTGGAGTGGCCCTGTAACAGGAAAGGACTGGTTCATTTAAAGAAGTGAAAAAGGTCAGAGTGATGGACTGCACTGGTGGGTGGGGAGTATGGCATGTAATGACGCTGGAGAAATGGAAAGGGGCCCAATGACAGACTTACGTTAAAGATGTTGAACTTGAGAGCCAAGGAAGGTTACTATGGGATTTAAAACTGAGCAGGGCTTGACCAGAGCAGTTGCAGGGAAATCTGTTAGACCAGCAGTTCTCAAAATGTGGTTCGTAGGTTCCTGGGGGTCTCCAAGACACTTTAGGAGGCTCCATGAGGTCAAAACTATTTCTGTAATAATATCAAGACTGAATTTGCCTTTTTCGCCATGTGAACAACTTGCACTAATGGTGGAAAAGCAATTGTGAATAAAATTGCTAGTGCCTAAGTGTCAATCAAGGCAGTGGCATCAATATGTACTAGTAATTATCATATTTTTCACTACAATGTACTTGGAGTTTACACAGTTTATATTTATTATTTTAACATTTGTGTTTTTGGTTTTCAACTTTTTTGATTTCTGCTTTACTTTTTACATTACTTTTATATGCTTTTGACATGTGTAAATTTTCAATTGTCCAATTGATATTAATTTAAAGACAATATATTTTTTAAATAAGTTTAAATTTTCTCTTAATTTTTAATTAAAATTTTCATAATATTTTAAAATAAATTTTTAAAACTATTTCAGTACTTTTAAATGATTTTACTATTCATTGCCAGTTCTTACTGGGACTGTTGTTTCTTTAGTCAGCATAGTAAATGTGTATAAAAGACATGATATGGGTAGATGCATGTGAATTTTTGTTCATATATAAATAGATAAGACTGTCCAAGAAGTTAGTGAATAGAAATTGATTCTTGATTTTAGAAAATAAAAATACATAATCTGAACGTTCTTAGAATTAATGTAATTTGGGTGCAGTGTGCTAATTTAGTGCCACTTATTCAAAATATATTCACTGGAAATTTCCAGGAGTTATGTCTCCAATAGGATAGTGATCAACTTGATTTAGATAACTATCATTTTAAGATGAAGCCTGTGACTCCATGCTTATTATTGTTGTATTTTGTAATATTGTTGTATTTGAAATATTTTCTATTTCTCATGACTCAGTCTTGGTATAGAGTATGTTTTTAAGAATTTCTCCGTTTCTTCCCTTTTATTCAATTTGTTGGTATATAATTGTTCATAGTATTCTCATAATCCTTTGTATTTCTGTGATATCAGTTTTATGTCTCCTTTTTATTTCTGTTGTTATTTGAGTCCTCTCTCTCTATTTTTTTTAGCCAGAATTCATCCATTTGTATTTTTCTTGCTTAGTCTATCTAAACCTTTGTCAATTTTGTTTATCTTTTCAAAACCACTCTTAGTTTTAATGGTATTTTAAGTATTCAAATATGCTATAATCTTTATTATTTCCTTTCTTCTGCAAACATTGGGTTTTTTCTTTTTCTAGTTTCTTGAGGTATAAATTTGGGTTGTTTATTTGAGATCTCTTTTTTCTTATATAGGCATTTATCACTATAAAATTTCCTCTTAGAATTGCTTTTGCTGCATCTCTTAAGTTTTGGTATGTTGGGTTTCCATTTTTGTTTGTCTAAAGATTTTTTTTAATTTCTTTTTTCACCCATTGGCTGTTCAGAAGTATGTTGTTTAACTTCTACATGCCAAGGAATTTTCCAATTCTACTCCTGT
>RJWJ010008553.1:29844-53190 GCA_004363605.1 Indri indri
TTTTTTTTTTTTTTTTTTTTTTTTTTTTTTTTTTTTTTTTTTTTTTTTTTTTTTTTTTTTTTTTTTTTTTTTTTTTTTTTTTTTTTTTTTTTTTTTTTTTTTTTTTTTTTTTTTTTTTTTTTTTTTTTTTTTTTTTTTTTTTTTTTTTTTTTTTTTTTTTTTTTTTTTTTTGAGACAGAGTCTCACTCTCTTTCCTGGGGCTAGTGCCGTGGCGTCAGCCTAGCTCACAGCAACCTCAAACTCCTGGGCTTGAGCAATCCTACTGTCTCAGCCTCCCGAGAATCTGGGACTACAGGCATGCGCCACCATGCCCGGCTAATTTTTTTTTTTCCTATATATATTTTTAGCTGTCTGATTAATTTCTTTCTATTTTTGGTAGAGACGGGGTCTCAGTCTTGCTCAGGCTGGTCTCGAACTCCTGAGCTCAGGTCTACTCCTGTTATTGATTTTTAGTTTGTGTTATGCTCAGAGAAGATACTGATACTTAATATGATTTCAATCTTCTTAAATAGTTTCCTTGTTGATTTTGTCTCAGTGATTCATCCATTATTGAAAGTGGGTTATTAAAGTCTCCTACTATTGTTATATTGCTGTCTATTTGTCCATTCAGATATGTTAATATTTGCATTATTTATGGTGGTGTTCTGATGCTGAGTGCATATATATTTACAACTGCTATACTCTCTTGACGAATTTATCCATTTAACATTATATAATGAATTTCTCGAAGTTTTTGACTTAAAGTCTATTTTGTCTGTCTACCCCAGCTCTCTTTTGGTTACCATTTGTGTGTAATAATTTTTTCCATTCCTGGTCTTTCAGCCTATGTGTGTTCTAAAGCTAAATTGAGTTTCTTATAGGCAACAAATTGCTGGATCTTGTTTTCTCATCCATTCTTCCACTCTATCTCTTTCAATTAGAGAATTTAATCCATTTACATTTAAGGTAATTATTGATAGGCCTTACCATTTTCATTTGGCTAATTGTTATCTGATTGTTTTATAGTTCCCTTATTTCATTTTTCCTCTCTTGCTGTTTTTCTTTGTGACATGCTGATTTTTTACAATGGTATGCCTTGATTCCTTTCTCTTTATGTTTTGTGTATCTACAATAGGTTTTTTTCTTTGTGGTTATCATGGTACTTATATAAAACATCTTATAACAGTCTATTTTAAACTGCTTACAATATCATTTCAATCACATACAAAAACGCTATACATTTATTCCCTCCCTCACATTTTGTGCTATTGATGTTACACTTTACATCTTTTTATATTGGATATCCTTTAACAAATTACTGTCACTGGAGTTATTTTTAATAATTTTGTCTTTTAACTTTCATACTAAAGTTATATACCACTATTACAGTATCATAGTATTCTGAATTTGACCATATGTTTAATTTTACCAGGGAGTTTTATATTTTCATATGTTTTTATGCTGTTAGTTAGCATCCTTTCGTTTCCACATGAAGAATTCCCTTAGTATTTCTTGTATGGCAGGGTCTAGTGGTGGTGGACTCCCTCATATTTTATTTTTCTGGGAATGTCTTTATCTCTCCTTAATTCCTGATGGACAGATTTTCCAGGTATAATATTCTTGATTGGCAGTGTTTCTCTTTCAGTGCTTTGAATATATCATCTCACTCATTCCTAGCTTGCAAGATTTCTGTTGAGAAGTCCACAATAACCTTATGTGGCTTCCCTTACATGTGAAGAGTCTCTTGTCTCCTGCTCTCCTCAAAATTCTCTCTTCGTCTTTGACTTTTAACAAATTTATTGTAACATGTCTTAAATTAATCTCTTTGGGATGATCTTGCTTTGGAGTTTTGATCTTCATAAATCTAGGTGTCCATATCCCTCAAGATTTGGGATGTTCTCAGCTCAATTTCTTTAAGTAAGTTTTCTGTCTTCATCCCTCCATCTCTTCTATTTATGAGATTTCTGTAGTGCATACATTCATTTGCTTGATGGTGTCTCATAGGTTCTGTATGTTTTCTTTAGTCTTTTTATTCTTTTGTTGTTCTTCTAATTGGCTAATTGAGACTGATTTGTCTTTGAGTTCACTGATTCTTTCTTCTCCATGATTGAGTCTACTGTTGAAGCTCTCTATTTAATTTTTCAGTTCTGTAATTGTATTCTTATGCTCCAGGATTTCTATTTCATTCTTTTTTATGGTTTCTGTTTCCTAATTAAGCTTCTCATTTTATTCATGAATTGTTTTCTTGATTTCATTTACTTGTTTTTATTGTCTTTCACTTCACTGAGCTTCTTTAAGATGATTGTTTTGAATTCTTTATCAAGAAATTCTTAGATCTCCATTTGGGGAGCAGGGGTTACTGGCACTTTATTCCTTTGTTGGTAACATGTTTGCCTGATTCTTCATGATCCATGTACTTTGGAGTGGTATATATGTATTTGATAATGCAAACACCTCTTCCATTCTTTATAGAATGGTTTCAGTGGTAAAGATCTTCTCCCGTTGGGTCCCTAGGCTGATGGAATTACCTCTGGGATCACAGTCAAGAGGGATTAGAATCAGATCATGTGGCTGCTGCTAGGTTTGTAGTGGGGTCTGCAGTTAGTAGGTCTGTTGCCAAGGGATTGGGTCGGTACGGATCATGGCTGGTCCCTGGGTGGAGGAAACCAAGGTCCTAAGACCTTGTTTGGTAGGGCTAGCACTGGTACAAGTGTCTGCTTTAGGTTCTACAGCTGAACCTGCAAAAGGCATGCCTGCTAGTAGGTGTGCAAATAGGACTGGCTTCTACTAGTCGCTGTGTAGGTCTCTGAGTAGGTAAGATTGGCCCTGGACCACAGCTGAGAAAGGCTGGGGCCAGGTCACATGGCTGCTTCAGGATGTACAGTTGGAGAGGTATGTCAGTTTGCCTTCAGAGCATGGAAGAGTGTGTTTACCACCAGTTCCCTGGGTGGGTAGGACTGCTCCTACACCATGGCAGAGACGGGATAGAGCCAAGTCACAAGGTTGCTTCAGGATCCACAGTCAAACTGAAATCAGTTGGCCTCCCTCTGAGGCCATGGGTGGGCTTATTTCCCACAGGTCCCTACATGAGCAAGACCACTCCTGAAGTATGGCTAAGGGGGCTAGAGCTAGGTTACTGGCCACTTTAGGATCCATGGCTGAGACTGAGTTCAGCAAGCCTGTTATCCAAGACATAAGTGGCCATGTCTCCTCCTGAGACCCTTGGCAAATGATGTTGGTAGCAGGCCAAGACCAGATGGGGCTGTGTAGCCAAGTCCACAGGGAGATAGGGCTATTTCTGGGTCTGTAGCTAGGTCGATGGCCAATGAGCCTGCCACTTGGGTACAGGCCTGCTTTTTCCGTATGGTCTTCCTTGGTCTTGGGTTCCACTGGGGTGTCACAACCTCCTACTTAGATCCCAGTACTCCCACAAAGGCACTTTTGTCCACGAATAGCTGCCAAATTATTATTGATATGTGGCAATCTAAGCAAAGGACTTCCTTTTCTGCCATCTTATTGACATTACCTCAAACATTTCTGATCAAATTGTGTCTACTCTTATAAATAACCTAAAACAATAAATATCTAGAGAAATATCTAACTAAGATACAGGTGCAAATAAATTATAGAAACAAGTTCATAACTTTCTGAATCTCCTACTTGGTTAATCTGATGACATCACATTAGGCTTTAGGGGGTTGGCCAAGGAACCTTTCTGATACATCCAAAATACTTTGTAGAGCTCCACTTTTAGTTCATCTCTCTGAAGTTAGGAAATCTTTATTAATTCTCTACCAAAAGACCTTTCTCAATGTTTTCCTTCCATAAGGTATATTTTAATGGAACCTCCTTTGTGATAACTTCATTCTAATGTCCTTTTTGATTGGAATAGAGACACATGGAGAGACTTTTGTTATAATTTAACAGAAGTTATAATTTGAGAAGTTGGCTGTTATTTCTTTAAGTATTTTTGCTGCCCCTTTTTTTCTATCCTTTCCTTCTGAGAACCTCATTATGCATATGTTAGTATTCTTGATGGTATCCCATATATCTCCTAAACTCTGTTCATCTTTCTCCATTCATTTTTTTTTCTCTCTGTTCCTCAGGTGGATAATTTCAATTTACCTATCTTCAAGCTTATTGATTCTTCTTCCTGCTCAAATCTGCTGTTAAACCCTTCAAGTGATTTTTTCTTAACTCCAGAATTTTTATTTCTTTTTATAATTTCTTTCCTTTTGTTAGTATTCTCTATGTGGTCAGATACCATTCTCAAACATTCCTCTAGTCACTTTGAAATGGTTTCCTTTAGGATTTTGAACAGATTTAAGACAGCTGGTTTAAGTTTTTGTCTAGTAAATTCAACATCTGGGATTTTTCAGAAATTATTTCTAGTCATAATTTATTTTCCCCCCTGTGTATGGGCCATACTGCTTGTTTGTTTATATTTCTCATGATTTTTTTGAAGCCTGGACATTTTAATAATATCATGTGGTAATTCTGGGAATTATTTTCCCCAACCCCCAAGAGTTTGTTTTTGCTGCTTGTTATTGGTTGTTGTTATTTAGTGACTTTTCTGAACTAATTCTGTAAAGTCCGTATTCTTTGTCATGTATCGCCACTGAAATCTCTAATCAGTTAGCTTAGTGGTCAACTAATGATTGAACAGAGATTTTCGTAAGTGTCTGGAACCAATAAATCTCTCAGTTTTGGCCAAGGAGCTCTGTGTGCATATTGAAGCATGTTGCAGTACTCAGGCAGGCAGTTTACAACCCTGCCTTAGCCTTCCCTTCCTGTTTGTTATGAAACTAAAAGTCAGGCAGAAGTGAGAGATTAGGTCTTTCCTGCACATGCGCACAGCCCTACACATGCACAATGCCCTTCTAGATTCCCAGAAGTATGCCAGAGTTTTTCAAAGTCCCTATGGACATCTCATTCGTCAGCTTTTCCTTTTAAGCTTTTAAGTTGGCTATTCTTTGCTGCAACTGTTACCAATCACCTCAGGTAACCACTATATTAGAACACTAGCCTGTAAAGTCTTTGGCAAACATCCTTCATGGAGAGGCTTTTAGCACCGGGTGAGCTCCCAGACAGGTCAAATAAAGATAAGCCTTTCCACTGTGGTATTTGGAGTCAAATAATGAGAATCTTTAGGAATGGAGCCTTGAAAGTGCTCCAGCTCCATTCTCTTCCCTCTGGTAGCAGGAATGTGGCCTGTTAGTTTTTAAGCCTACCACTAACTAGTGCATCTTAAAACACCACAAATCTTGCTGTGCTTACTAAGATTTAGCTGTTTTCCTCTAATAAATGCTTCTGGGTTGTTGCAGGCCTTTGGTTAATTTACAATATTCTGAAAAGTTTTATTCTGACAAATTTTGCCAATTTTTTTGATTTACTTTTATGAATAGGTAAATTTTTCAGAGACTTTTACTCTGCCATTGTTGCTGATGGCACCCCTTCTATCCATTTTTACAATAAATGTCTTGGAAAATTAACCCTCAGGACAAAATTGGGACCTCCTGAACCATTAATTTGAACAAAATATCAGGGTTTGACAACTCTGAGGATCAATTTTTTGTTTCATTAAAAATATAACTCAAACACATACAACGATGTTATTATGATTAGTTTTCTATGTGAATGTTTATTTCCTTTTAAAAAATCATTTAACAAAAATAAGAAATAAAATTGCTTTTGGAGTAAAAAGGATGAATACAGGGATCTAAGAATATAAATTTCACATTTTTAGGATCCACTCCTATTATGAGTTAGGTTTTTTGGTACTTTGTACATTTGTGTCTTTGTTTTTAAAGACTTCAAACTGTACTTTCTTTTAATTCTAATTTCCTGAATTGTTCCCAGCGGGAGGTCATGGAAGAGCCATCAGTATACCCAATCTCTGAGCTGGTATTTGGCTGACATCCAGTAGATGGCAGTATAACACCAGGTCTGCTTATCTTTGGTTCAGGGATGCAACAACAGTCAAAGCAAAAGTCCAAAGCAGGTCCGGAGGACAGAGGAGTCACTTAAAATCTTTATTCTTTCATTGTTTTGGCTTGACCAGTCCAACCTTGGATCTGAATCACCAAAGAAAGTCCATTAAAAGCCTACAGAAATAGATGGAGAGTGTGGTATGATGAGGTGACCCCTGGTGCTTATATACTCTATTCAGACCCAACAGGATTCATCAGCCGTCTTGGATAAAGCTTAGGGTGGAGACACCATAACGGAATAGTCTACACAGTGCTCAAGTAAAACTTCCAGTTGTTTCTTTAACTGCAAATGTACCTTGCTACAGTTTCAAATATATCTTGAAAAACATGTTAGAAGCTATAAAGACTAATGGATGGCAGCAGTATTTTATCATTCAAACAAGTTTTGAATTACAAAATGAAAACTATCTCCAAATCCAGCTTACAGGCTAGACAAGAGTATCAAGTCCATCACTTTATAGTCATATGCTTCTCAAAATAAGAAATGTTCAGTTTAAGATGATCACTGTTCTATTGACCACATGAATCCTGAAAGTTTCCAGTACATGCATTTGGGATAAGCAGCACTAACATAGCACACTACGTCCAAATTGCATTCATACTATGAGCGTTCAAATTAATATATTTTTATTTTCTAAAATCAGGAATTAACAACTTCTTGGTCCTTCTCATCTATTTATATGTGAATATAAACTCACATGCATGTCAACTCTTATCATGTCTTTTATATGTACTTACTTTGTTGACTAAAAACAACAGTCCCAGTAAGAACTGGCAGTGAATAGTAAAATGAGTTAAAAGTACTAAAACACTTTTTATAATTTATTTTAAAGTGTAATGAAAATTTTAATTCAAAAATTAAGAAGAATTTAAGTTTCTTTTAAAAATATATTGTATTTAAATTAATAATAATTGGAGAATTGAAGGAAGTATAAACGTCAAAAACATAAAAGTAATGTGAAAAGTAAAGCACAAAGCAAAGTTAAGAACCAAACACATATTAGTTAAGATAATAAATATAAACTGCTTAAACTTCCCTATTAAAAGGAAAAGGTCTTGATTAGCTTAAAACACAAGCCCCATTATTACTCTCAAAGTGAAAAAGCCTAAAATTAAATAGTACTAAAACAATAAAAGAAAAAGATGGACAATACAGAGGAAGATAATTAAGGAAAGTAAATAGGGGTGGCAATATTGATATCAATGAGATATTGATTAATATCAATATTATAACCATGAGACTTCAATGAAAATTTGAGAAAGAGGATGAATATACACAGGGAATAAATAGTATACATAATTAAATTATAAAAGGCATGGAACTAAAATTTAATATAAATTAGCAAAAAATATTAGTATGTGTAAATGTAAACAGAAATATCATTGTAATATTGGAATTTTAGCACAATGCTATTCTAAAAATATAGCATAGAAAAATAAGAATAAGAATAATTTAAAATTATACAACTGAAAAGGATACATTAGTGGCTAAGATTCTGGAGCACTAAGTTATAACTTAGGAAATACAAGTTTTTCAAATATTTATAAATCATTCACAAAATTCATCATATATTAGACTACAAAGAAAATATATTTCCCCAGAACAAAAATACTCTAAGTTGCATGATCAGATCACTATGCCTGAAATTAATTTCAAAATAGTTTTTAAACTAAACACTTAACTGTAATTTATCAGTATGATTTTAAATATTTAAGTCAGGGAGAAAAAAATAAAATGAGAATTTTGGTTACTAATGGAATTAAATTACTATTCTTAAAATTTATGGAAGAAGTCAAAGTTACATGCTGAAGTAAACTCACAGCTTTATCAAACATGTAAATTGAAAATATACCTGCCTTTTTAAAGTCAATTAAAAGAATTTCTAAATACATTAATATAAATAACAAAGCTTATTGAATATTCACTCTGCAACAGGGATTATGCTAAGCACTTTAGAAGAAGTACTTTTATCTCAGGAATCCTATCAAGCTCTTAAACAATATCTCATTCTCTACAGCCTGCCAGTAAATAATGACTATCATTTATTGAGCACCTACTCTGTACAAGAGCAAGAGACCATAGAAGCTATTAAGTAGCAGAACTATGATTCAAACCCAGCTTATCCTTCCACAATTCCATATGCCTTCCACTGTAACAGAATTCAAAATCACATTAATAAACTAATTCATGAAGATTAAGAAGATTTAATACTAGAAATATATTTTTTTATTACATCATGTATCACAGAGCTTGATAAGTGCTAGTTCCATAAGGATTATTTTCAAGCGGAGTTTAAACAAAAAGTGAGTTTTTAAATTCTATTATGTAAAAACCTATTAATATGCCTTGCACTTTGAACGTATCTCTTTTATCTGTGTAAGATTTCATAATGTATACATTGGTCATTCAGGAAATATTGGTTCAATGAATTATGCAGAACTTACAAATGTATATGTAAATTTCAACCTATATCATCAAACAATCCATTCGTTAATACCATTACTATTATTTCCACAGAAGTTTCTAAGTATTGGAAAGTTGTCAACCTCACAGTGGCAGATACAAATTTTTCTAAAATTTCAATTTTCTATTGAAAGCTGAACTGTTATCATTGGAAACAAATACTGTTGGTTGTTTTCTTGATGTGATAGTTTCACCTTATAAATATTTTGAAAAAAATGTCTGTCAGGTGTCCAACTCTGAATAACTATTATTCGTCTGTGTCATTCCTTCAAGTAAAAATATTATTCTGTGAGAGAGTGGTTGCTTTAGCTCGCAGCTCAATCACATAAGTACATTTCCTTGACTCTGTCATCTTACTTCAGTATGCACTATAAGTGCAGTCATGTGGAATATTAAAAAGACTATCACACACAACATTAAACACATGTGTGCTCAAAAGTCAAGATGTTGAAAAATTAATAATTTTTACTACATCCTTAAGGGCATTCTTAAGTGAAACTGGCATTTTGTTTTAATTCAAGTAAATTATAGTGAAAAATGTGATAGTTACTAGTACATATTGGAGGTACCACTGCCTTGATTGACACTTAGTCACCAGCAGTTTCACCCACCATTAGTTTTGAACCATCAGTGCAAATTTCACATGGTGATGAAGGCAAAAAATATCTTGGTACATTACAGATGTATTAATAATTTTGACTTCATGGAGCCTCTTAAAGTGTTTTGGGGTCCCACCCCCCAGAGGCCTACGAACCACATTTTGAGAACTACTGGTCTAACAGATTTCCCTGCAACTGCTCTGGTCAAGCCCTGCTCAGCTTTAAATCCCATAGTAACCTTCCTTGGCTCTCAAGTCCAACATCTTTAACGTAAGTCTGTCATTGGGCCCCTTTCCATTTCTCCAGCGTCATTACATGCCATACTCCCCACCCACCAGTCCAGCCCATCCACTCTGGCCTTTCCTGTTACAGGGCCACTCCACAGTTTTATTTTTTGTCCTGGGAGATTTTGCTCTGCACGTGATACTTAACAAATTCCTACATACCCTTCAAGTCTCATACTTCATGTTCCTTCCCTGGGGAAAGAATGAAGGTAACCTAAATGAGCTACCCATGACATTCACCGCCATGGCATTTTTTACTTTCCCTGTGTAGCCCAGAGCCCATAGGACAAATGTAAACACCTGATTCCATTATAACCATTTGTTCACTGGCTGTGCCTTTGCTCTAGTGTAAGTTCCATAGGGTGGGGACTATGCATCTCATACTCAAGATCTATCCACAAGGCCAGTAAAAATGAATTATTGAATGAATTACATCACATCCTTTTACATTTATTGTGCAGAATTAGGATTTTGGGGAAGGTTTTCATTAAAAAGAGGAAAAAGCCTTAATGAGTAAAAATAAGTAGCATTTTTATTAATGAGGAAAATTGGAACATATGCTTATATAAATAATACAGCACATAAATATAAATATCATCAACAATGAATAGATACATTTATGAAAATAAATATTTTATAACCTGAGGTTCAGCCAGAAGGAATCAGTTACATTTGTTCTGATCCTGAAAATACTTAGATATGGATATGCTTAATATTACTGATAAAAATATGCCAAATAGTATTCAAGTTACTTTATCAATGAAGCCAAAAGTAACGGTTTTGGAAATGACTGAATGATGAAAGTATGAGCTAGCATGTTAGTCACTGAGAATCAGGTTCCTTCTTACTTCCTGAGTTTTCTTATGAGCTTGTTAGTAGAGAAAGCACTTCCTGATTTCCACTGTGACAATGCCCCAAGCACAGTCACTGAATTATTTCTCTTTCAGGTAGAGACAGATTCCCTGGAAGTACCTTTTCATGGCCATTGTTGAGTCCTCAGTTTCCAGGGCAGATTCTTTCTCTTTCATCCTCTCCACCAAACAGATCTCCAGATACTCCAGCTGTTGATGAAGTCCAGTGTGGAGTTTGTCCAGGAGAGTCTTATTCCAAGCCACAGAGGAGCCGTTTGTTCTAAAGAGGTCAACGATCTGCAGGACCGTCTGGTGGAGGACAGAGATGGCTTGAGCCTTCTGGAACAGGCTGCTATCCAGCAGCTCCTGGGGGCATTTGAAGTCAGTCCTGGTTTTTAGACAGGAAATAAGGGCCTCATTTGGCCCAGAGCTGTGAAGATCTCCTTCTTCCCCAAGTCCAGGTTCTGAGGTAGGTCACAAGCAAGGGAACAGATAGGGCTGAAGATCGTGACCAATGCCATCCGTGAGGAGACTGAAAAGGCATTGGTAAGTTCCAAGAATAAGCTCTTCCAGTAGAGATGGGAGATTGGGAATTTTACCCCAGCTGCTCTGAGAACCTTCAGCCTGTGTCCCTCTTAAATATCGAGTGTGAGATTTCATTATCTGAATTTCCCTCAGATCTTCCTACTTCCCTATTTTGGCCTTTTCTTTCTCTTCAAGGGAGGCAACTCCTTTATATTTTTACAATTGAGTTAAAATTACTTATGAAAAAATTTGTAGTCCCAATTCAATGGGACTTTGAACTAATTCAAAATGACTTTAATGATGGAGCCATCTGGCTCCATTAGGATCTTTCTTCCTAATGTTCAGAATAACTTTTAAGGAAGCTTTACTAGGCTTCTTTTTAAATCTCCTTTTTACCTCTCTGGATTTCCCTCTTGGAAGTGTTGATATACTAATTCATGTGTATAAGATACATTCTTTATATGCATGAATCTCATTTTATTCTTTGCTATATCCTCAAATACCAGGCACTTGGTAGTTACCTCACTTGATTCATTTGTGTCAAGTGAATGGGCTCCTTGGACTTTCTTTAACCTGTGGGAGCTTTCACCCGTCTCAATCTTGTATCGGTTCATCAGGGGTCATAGAGCCAAAATAGAAGTTGTTCATTCTGATTCTCATTATTCAACCGAAGTGTCATTACAACCACTTTAAGCTGATAATAAGATCACCCAAAGGAGTACTAGGTGGTGTATATGTGTAGGAATGTACATGTGTATGTATGTGTGTGTGTGTGTGTGTGTGTGTGTGTGTGTGTGTACAGTGGTATGGGCTAGTTGTTGGAGACAATTCTGTGAGTTCTTTGAATGATGGCTTCTGGCTTCTAATTTCATAATGTTATATGAAAGTCCACCATTATTGTCTACTTCTCCAGAAGCCTCTTACCTCAACAGATTGTCACATATTTAGTCTATTCTCCGCTCAGGACTAGATTATGAGTGTCTAGCTTAGCGTTTTTGGACATCCATATTTCCATAACTCTAAAGCTTTCTGAATCACTTCCTGAAATAAAGGACATATCAGCACACCTTCACAAGAACCTTTAAGGCAATACTATATTTGGTGCCTAATTGGAGGATCAGAGATGAGATCACTATGCATGTGAGCTTAAATTATTAAATCTCTTAGGTTTCCTCCTTTCAACTCAAGCATCCCCTAAACAGCAATGTGAGTATATGAATGTCCCAGGATGGTCAGTAGTGACTTCTCTATTTCCTAGTGTACAATATCTCCTAGCCTCCTCTCTTCATGGTGGGGAAGAATTCTCCATCATTGTCAAATTCATACACCTTAAATAGTTTAATGACATTTACTTTGTCAAATTTGGTTTCAGTTATTCTACCTAATTGAGAAAACTAGTGAACATTTACTACATGCCAGTTATTATACTGAGTTCAGCCTATACAAAAATGATTAAATATCCAGTCTTGCACTCAAGAAAAGTGCAACCACTACTGCTACCTAGGAGTGGCTTCCTGGTAGTCTCATTGTCCTAGTCTAGGCCATCATCCTAATGCTGTTGAAGAAATGGTTATAGTCCCTTTTGTTCTTTCATATTTTTACATAATTTTTCAATTTTTCCCTCTCCTTTTGTGTTTGTCTTTCGCTTTTTAAAAGTTGTTCTAATGCTCCTGAAATCTTTTCTATTTCTACGTTTAGGTTTTCGTAAACAAAGGAAAAGAAAATGTAAGGAAAAAAAAAGAGGTAACATATTTCCTCAGTGATTTTCAAGACATCACAATTTCCCTCTGTGTTTTAACTTTCCTAGGTAGTAAAAGTAAGCAGTCATTTAAAAAATTCACAAAGGCACCGAAAGTGAAAAAAGAAAGTGATATCTTCTCATCCAAATGGAAAAAAGTCACCTAAGTGACTAACGGCCAGGGATTAAGAGCTTTGCTGAGTGGTAGGTTTCAAACCAGCCAGTGGAAGAGAATGTTTTGTAGGTGCAGATAGGTGCAGAAGAAGGGCAGTTAAGTCTTTGCGACAGGCTCTTGCTTAAAGGGCTAGTTGTCAGCTTTGCCAGATCAGTGAATTAATTAATTTATTTATTTATTCATCTGTTCAACTTTTTGACTATATACAGGGATTATTAGACTCTGGGAATTTAGTCATACCAACCCATACTCAAAAGAACTAGGTCATATACTTGATGGCTATTTTATTCATGTTTGAGAGGTCAAGATCCTACATGCTAATAAATGTCAGTTATTCGGATGGGACACTCTCCATTCGCAGGCTTATGTTCACATAAGAGATGCAATTAGAAATAAAAATGTTTATTGCTGAGCTGAGAATTAAAGGAGGGGAAGCAGATCATTTCAGGGAATTTTCCATCCAGGTGGGTTAGTTTTCTCCATTGTGAAAATGGCTAATGGGTGCCAAGTGCTTATTTTGTCCAGGCAATAGAATAAGTACATAACATCATCCAGTCTTCACAATAATCCACCAAAATATGTGTGATTATCATTTATGTACAGTAGAAGAGGATATGAGGTGTCCAAGATCACACTGCAGGGCAAGCTGGGGCTATGACATCAACCCCTGCAGTGTAGCTACAGAGTCCCCTGTGGTAGCCATTAGATTGCCCTTCTCACTGAAATGTTATATTCTAATTCCCATTTTCCTTTGTTATGAAAAAGCACAATTTTCTCATTCCAGAGTCACTATAATACACTTAAATAGGATACAGCTAACTTTCCACTTGTTAGCTCTAGTCCTACCTTTCAAATAATGGGTTTTGTTTAGTTTAACTGGATCTTTGAAATTACTTGTTTGCATCTGAGATATTTTTAGACATTAAACAGCTCTCTCTGGCTCTCCCTTGCCTGCCCTCTCACCATGTGAAGCCCTCTACCATGTTAGGATGCAACAAAAAGGCCCTCATCAGATGCTAGTGCCAGGCTCTTTGACTTCCCATCCTCCAGATTCATGAGTTAAATAAACTTCTCTTCTTTATAAATTACCCAGTCTGTGGTTTTCTGTTGCAGCAACAGAAGACATCTAAGACATCTTGCAATGAATAATCCCAGAGAAAAAAACCCTTTGATAAATATTCCATTTACAATAATGTCAAAAATAATAAAATACTTAGGAATAAATTTAATCATGGAGGTGTAATATTTGCACACTGAAAATTTAAAAACGTTGAATTAAGAAATTAAAGAAGACCTATATAAATTGAAAGACATCTCATGTTCATGAGTTGGAACACTTAGTATTGTTTAAATGCCAATACTCTTTTTTTTTTTTTATTCCAGGGTATTGTGAGGGTACAAACATTATAGTTACACTTTATGACTCTGCCTCACCCAAGTGCGGGTTAAAGGCATGCCCTTCCCCCCCCCGCCTCCTTAGTGCTCCCCGTGTCCTTTAGTTGTTGATTTGCCCCCCATCCCCCTAATCCCTAGAGAGTATTTCTGTCATGTGATCAACCTAGTGTTGATCAGTTAGTACCAGTTTGATTAAATGCCAATACTCTTTAAAGTGATCTACAGATTCCATGCAATCCCAATTCATATGCCAATGGCTAGTGTTGCAGATATGGAAAAGCCAATACCAAAAGTCATATGGAATTTCAAGGGACTCTAGATACTCAAAACAATCTGGAAAAATAAGAACAAAGTTGAAGACTCATGGTTTCTTGATTTGAAAACATACTACAAACTATAGTAATCAAAACAGTGTGGTACTGGCATAAAGGTGAACATATAGACCAATGCAATAGAATTGAGAGTCCAGAAGTAAACCCATGCATTTATGGCCAATTGATTTTCAACATGGGTGTACCATGACCACTCAATGGGGAAAGAACTCTCTCTTCAACAAATGGTGCTAAGACAACTGGATATTCACATGCAAAATAATGAAGTTGGACCCCAACCTCATAGCATACAAAAAATAATCAAAATAGATCAAAGGCCTAAATGTATGTGCTAAGTCTATAAGTCTTAGAAGAAACCGTAAGAGATAAATCTTAATGGCTTGGATTTGCCAGTTGATCCTTAATATAACATTAAAGGCATAGTCAACAGAAGAAAACATAAGTGAATTGAACTTCATCAAAATTAAAAAATTTTGTGCCCAAAGGACATTGTCAAGAAAGTGAAAAGGCAAACTATAGAAACTATTTGAAAATCTTATATCTGATAAGGGTCTAGTAGACAGAATATATAAAGAACTTTTACAACTCAACAGCAAAAAAACAAATAATCCAATTTAAAAATGGGCAAAGGACTTGAATAGGCATTTTTTCAAAGAGTATATATAGATGGACAGCAAGAACATGAAAAGATGGTAAATAATTAGTCACTAAGGAAGTGAAAATTGAAACCACAATGAGATACCACCTCTCACCCAGTAGGATGGCTATTACGAAAAAAAAGAAGGAGGATAAAGAAAAGAAAAGAACATGTGTTGGTAAGGATGTGGAGAAATAGGAACCCTTGTGCACTGTTAGAGGGAATGTAAAATTGTGCATGAATTTTGGAAAATAGTATGGCAGTTTCTCAAAAAATGAAATATGGAATTATCATATATCCAGCAATTCCACTATTGGGTATGTATACAAAAGAATTGAAATCAGGGTATCAAAGAGATATTTGTATAACTATGTTCATAGCAACAATATTCATAATAGCTGAAAGGTAAAAGCAACCCAAGTGTCTGTGAATGGATGAATGAATAAACAAAATGTGGTCAATACATATCATGGAATATTATTCATCCTAAAAAAAGGAAATTCTGACACATGCTACAATATGGATGAGCCCAGAGTACATTATGCTAAACGAAATAAGCCACTCACAAAAAGACGAATATGATTTCACTCATGTCAGGTATGTATTGTCATCAAATTCATAGATACAGAAAGTGCAGGGACTCAGAAGAGGGAGGGCAAAAAAGAGAGAGTTGCTGTTTCACGGGCACAGAGTTTCAATATTTCAGGATGGAAAGAGTTCTGGTGATTGGTTTCACAACACTGTGAATGTACATAGCACTACTGAACTGTACACTTAAAACATGGTTAGGAGGGTAATTTTTTGTTATGAGAATTTTCTCAGAATTAAAAATTTAAAATACATGTTTTAAAGTCTTATACCAACATCTCATTGTCATTATAACATTATGGGTAAGATCATGGGATTTGTTCAGAATCTGAATCAATATCTAAATTCTGGTTTTCCAGTGATTAATTATGTGATCTTGGGAAATACACTTAACTTTTTGAGCAGCTTCAGTTTTCTCCCTTTTATAAAATGAGAATGATAACATCTCTGTAGGATTGAGGAATTGATTACACGAGATAATGTATACAGTACAGAATAATACTTGGCCCCTAAACTGTATTATTACTAACGTTGCTATTAAAACTGAGAAAAGTCTACTGACTTTGTCAATCAGGTCCTTGGTGATCATAAAGAGGGTAGTAATAAGCTGGTCCTAGACTGAGTCCTATATCTGTTGGGTTCTTTGAGGTAAAGGATGGAAAATCACAATGAAGCTTCTCATAGGAGCAAAAAGTCTTGCTTGACTATTCAGGGTGAAGCAAAAGAACAAAGAAGCCTGGAACTCACAGAGAGACAGGTAAGCAGATGCAAAGATGAGTAGCCAACATCATGAGTGTGACTTCAAAGAGCTAATATATTGTCATGTTTAAAAATATGAACAATTCATACAAGTGAAAAGCCCACCATTGACCTGTTGTTAGAGAATCTACCTCTAATACCATAATCTACAGCTAGTACTTTAATGTTTATCCTTCTAGTCACTTTTCCAGGTATTTAATAAATCTATGCATATAGAAATATTTAGTATATTTGAATAAATGTTACTCTGGTGATACCATTTTTAAATTTGTTTTCATATAATAATAGATATTAGAGATTTTTCTCTATTAGTACATAAAAATCTACTGCATTCTTTTAAATTGCTGGATTGTGTATTCACGTACAAATTTGATGCATTTCCTAACAATACTTCAACAAGATTTTTAGGTGGAACTTGACAAGCTGACGGCAAAATGTGTCAAGAAAAAATAATATACAAGAAAATCTGAGAAAGGAAGAAATATACAAATGTACTTGCCTCGTCAAATACCAAATGATGCTGTAAGGCTACAGAAATTGAAACCAAGCGGCATTATTGCAAGAATACAGAAATCAGTCAAGAAACAGAATAGAGGTTGAGAAAAAGAATATTGGATTTATTGGTCCTTTGCATAGAATAAAAGTGGCATTTCAAACCAGTGGACAGGAGTTTGAGACCAGCCTGAGCAACATAGCGAGACCCCCATCTCTACAAAAAAATACAAAAACTAGCTAAGCATGGTGAAATGCATCTGTAGTCCCAGCTACTTGAGAGGCTAGAGCAGGAGGATCACTTGAGCTCGGGAGTTTGAGAATGCTGTGAGCTATGATGATGCCACCACACTCCAGCCCAGGCAACAGAACGAGACCCTGTCTAAAAAAAAGAAAGACAGACAGCCAGACAGAAAGAAAGAAAGGAAGGAAAGAAAAGAAAAGAAAAGAAAGAAAAAAGAAAAGAAAAAAAAGAAAAGAAGAAAGAAAAGAAAGAAAGAAAAAAGCAGTGGGAAAAGTGGATGTTGGGATAATCAGCTAGCCATTTGGAAAAAAGCCTAATCCTGTGTCACATTCTTGCAGGTTCTCCTTGATGCATTAGGTCTAGGTCTACAATAAAATTGGGGAGATATCACACACTATTAAAAATGCCAAAATCCAGAACATTGACAATAACACCAACACTGGTGAGATGTGGAGCAATGGGAACTCTCAATCATTGCTCCTGGAATATGGCCCAGTTATATGGAATGAGCAAACACCTTCATCATTTCAGCCTCAATTAGCTGAGTTGTCTGTTACTTACAGTAGAAACCATTCCTAATAGATGTAATAACATTTATCAGAGTTAAGCTACTTATTCAAGTCCTAGTAGGCTAAGGTATTGCTTTTTAATGAATGTGGGAGTTCTTTGGTACCTATTGAGATTAATGTATGTTTTTTCCCCTTGTCACATACTAATGTGGTGAATTACATGAACAGATTATTTTATCTTATATTACTATTGAGGCCTTAATAAAATTCTAGTTGTTTATTTATAATCTTTAGTTTGAATTGTTAATATTTAATGTAGTATTTTTAGCTTATGTTCACAAGAATATCTTATGATTTTCTTTCCTGATTTTGTTATCTGGGTTGTATCATTTTATTCTCATGAAATAAATTGGTTAGTTTTCTATTTTCTTCTATGCTCTGTTAAAACAAAAACAAAATATGTTTTATTGAATAGTCCTATGACATACTTTTCTCCTTTGCTGTCTCCTAAAAAGCCTTTAATGATAACCAATATTGCACCTTAAAGACTTTCGATGATGGATTTATATTTCCTCTGATGCCACATGATGCCAAAAGAGTCTAAGAAGTAAGAATGCCCACATGTATTGAGGCTTCACTCATCTAAAACAATAGTTTAAGTTCTTTCCAATACAAATTGTATTCTAGTTTGAATTTTGTATTTTCTTTGTTCACATTGTGGATCATTGTGCTCATGGATATAGCAGGTGCTCAAATTCTTGTCAAGAGAATTCATTTCATTAAATGAGCATTCAGCAAATATTGCTGAGACAATTCCATGATATTTCAATCGTCAGAAGCTCATCAAAACATGTATTGCTAGCATTGATTTATTCAACAAATAATACTTGAGTTCCTACCATGGGCTACTGTGCTAATAATGTGAATAGAAAGTTCAGACTGAAAAAGTCTAATCTTCTGGAAGAGACAGGAAAAAACAAACCAACAATAAGTGTTCTGTTGCAAGTGCTATATTTCAGAGTCATGGGCTCCAAACGGGGGGTAAAATGGAGAGATATCCACAAGTAACCAGCATGTTAGAACTGATGGAAGGATTCAACGGACATTAAAAAAATTGGAAAATGGGAAAAAGGACAGAGGTACGTGGGACATTTGGAATCAAGAGCTAAATGAAAGAGCACAATTGTGCATTTTATTAAAAAAAGAGAAATGAGTGAAAAATAAGAGCTGGGAATGAGTCCAAGTTTCTCTCCCTCTGAGGGGTCCAAAAGTGAGAGATGGAGAGGACACCAGACCCTAAATGTTCCTCCTAGAACTTGAGGACCAGAACGCTATTTTTTGAATTTCTCAACACAGGAAAGGCAAATAGACTTCTTTTGCGTTCACCTTCCTTATATGTAAAATTAAGATGGTGACAGTACTACCTCCTAACAATGTAGTGAGAATGAGTTGCTTTAATTTATATAACATGCCCAAAATGGTGCCTGGCACTTACTAAGGTTCCTTACATATTAGCTCTTCTATTTAAATCTGGTTGGAAGATTGTTCTCCAATGTTCTAGGACTGTAGGTGGGAAGATGAGGTAATTCCAAGAAAACTAGCAGGCAACTTTTTAGTGCCTGCTCAACCACTCACAGGGAGAGGCCAAAACAGCCATTCACTGGTGACTAAGCCAAGCATGTTCCAGAAAATATCCCAGGTTATAGACAGAAGCACTGCTACTTGGTGCACGCACACGCCAGCTGTCTATAAGTGCACACTTTCCCTCCCTGGTTTCTTGGTTCTCTCTACCATTCAAGGAGCTGAAAGTTTTCCAACAAAGGCATCTTCCAGGCAGCCAAAAGAATCCTGTGTTCTTTGACAATAAGGTGCACTCTCCTTGGCCAAGTGCCAGGCGAGAGGGGAATCCCTGCCCCGTTCTTCAAATCGAACTTGGCAGCTTACAGTTAGTTTCCTTTTCACTTGTTGCATCATCCCCATTGTTATTGTTAAAGAACCACGTGGTTCTTCATACAATCTCCGATTACAAAATAAAACTAAAATTAGTTGTAGATTTTAACTACGTAGAGGGTTTCCGTTTGAGCTGTTTCACTTTGAACAAGTGCCAGAAACTGCTGCAGAGACAGGAAGCTCGCAGAGAAAACCAGCACTAAGACCTACCCAAGTGTCAGTAGAGAGACTGGAGCTGATGCTTATGTAGCAGCTGCTGTCAATGTGTAGTCTGTGTATTCTCTTCTTCAACCTTGTGCCTGGCTTAATCCACCCATAATCTCAGCATTTATTAGAATTTAGCATTTCCAGCTCAGAGAAATGCCTGGTTTCCAAAGGGAAAAGTAAAACCAGGCTCAAGGCAGGCTGGAATCTGTATCAGATAAGGCCAATCTGGAATTTTTGGCAGAGGGAGTCCAGGTAGCGCATGGTAGATGTTGGGTGGGCAACTATAGGGGCCAAAGGAAAACTTCCCTTTTACCCTCTGAAGGTTCACTGAAAATCAGCTGACAAAAGGCAGATTAATAGGAGAAAAGGCATACAAATTTATTCGATCACAGTTTTATGTGACATGGGAGCCTTTTGAATGAAGACCTAAAGATACCATCTGATGTCAATGTAAAATGAACAGCCACGTGGAAGTACGATCAGACAAAAAGGGTAAGAGCTAAAGCTAATAGACTGAGTGCAGAAACCTAGGAAAGCCTGTCTGTGAGGAATGTCGTGGCCTCTGTGCAGCATTCCTTCTTTCTGGATATGGGGCAGGACCCTCTCTTGAATGGGGTCTTATGATCTACTGTCAAATAATGTAGGTCAGATAATTTCTTTATGGCCAGTTTTTACACAGAAAAGCAGGGGGAAATTGCAGTACTATGTTAGGTTTTATGGCTGGCTTTGTGGGAAGAGATTCTGGTTTCTATAACCCACATTGGTTGAGGAAGAAGGATTCTAGTTTCCATGGCTAGCCTCTGGGGAGAATGAGGTGCCAGAGACAGAAGGGCAGGAAAAAGTCAGAGAGAAACTTTTGCTTCTGATGCTTTCATTTGGGGGTATTGTTTTCTGAGCCTCAACACAGCCCCATGTGTCTCTGGGCCCTCAATTCATTGAGGGGAACATTGCAACTGTGGCTAGGGGTACAGACTGCAGGACCCACCGGGGGTACTTATATGGGAGAAGAGGAGTCAGTGTAGGGGAGAAAAGTGATATCTTTATCTCACCCCTTGCAAGACTCATGGCTAACACCCCTGTAGTAAAAAGAGATTAACAAGAGAAAACCATAGCAATTGTTTTAACAGAATTTTATATGACAAGGGAGCCTTTAGAAATGAAGGTTCAAAGGCCCAGGGAAAATTATGTATTTTTATGCTTAGGTTCAATAAAAAGTGGACAGTCATGTAAAAGTACTCCCAGCACCAGAGCATGGTCAGGCAGGCATAAACCTTGCACAGGTCAGACAAGCCACACAGGCATCTGCCACTATAAATAAGTTTCCTGTGTGAGGGACCCCCATTCGCAAGTTGGACAACTAGGCATTAGGCCATCTGCCAGGTGAAAGAACTGTCCCATGAAAGGCACACTGTAAACACCCATGTACAGCTCCCCTTAACTTCCTATTAGGGCAGGGTTGCTAGCCACTCTGGTACTGGAATCCCAATTTAGCTGGGGTTCTCACTGAAATGAAAAATGCCTTTGACGGGCTTAGCAGCAGACCAGACAAGGCTGAGGAAAAAAAAATCTCTGAGGTTGATAATTTAACAATAGAAAGCTCCAAAACTGAAGAGCAAAGAGAATAAGGACTGGGGTGGGGGCGGGGGGTGGGGGTGGGGAGGAAAGAACAAAATATCCAAGGACCATGCAATAACTACAAAAGCTGTAACATATATGTAATGGAAATACCAGAAGCAGAAAAAGATAGAATGGAAGAAATATTTGAAAAATGATGACTGAGAATTTCCTCAAATTAATGTCAGACATCCATCCACAGATGCAGGAAGCTCAGTGAACACCAACCGGGATAAATGCCAGAAAAACTACACCATGGCATATCATTTCAAACTACAGAAAATCAAAGATAAAGAAAAAATCCTGAAAGAAGCCAGAGGGAAAAAATACCTTACCTACAGATAATAAAGATAATAAGTACATCCAACTTCTCCTTAGGAACCATGCAAACAAAAAGAAAGGGGAGTGAAATAAATCAAGAATTGAGAGAAAAACCCACTGACCTGGAATTCTATATCTTGCAAATTATCCTTTGGAAATGAATGAGATATAGAGACTTTCTCAGACAAACAAAAATTGAGGGAATGTATTACCGGTAGACCTGCACTGCAAGAAATGTTAAAAGAGTTTTTTTTTTTAAGAGAGGAAATTGATATAGATCAGATCAGAAACTCAGATCTAAAGAAAGGAAAAGCATTAGAGAAGGAATAAGTGAAAGTTAAGTAAAAACTTTTTTTTAATCTTAATTGATCTAACATGCCACAGTTTGTTCAAAATAACAAGAGCAGCCATGTATTTGATTATGTATGCTTATATATTATGCATACACACACATATATATACTTATGTATGCTTATATGTAAGTGAAATAAATAACAGCAATTATACAAGAGACAAGAGGGAAAATTCGGAATATTTTGTTATTATAAGTTACACAATCTATGAAGTAGTACAGTGTTATTTCAAAGTGGACTTGGATTAGTTGGAAATGTACATTGCAAACTCTAAGGCAACCACTAAAAAAAGTAAAGAAGTATAACTTATATGTTAAGAAAGGAGAGAGAATAGAATTATATAAAATGCTCAATTAAAACCACAAATGGCAGGAAAAGAGTGGAGAAAAATTAGGAACAAAAAACAAGAGTAATGAGTAGAAAACAGGTACTTCTACAACATATATATTTTTCCATTTTAATCTTCATTCTGCTTTGCGTAGCATGGGCAAACATTTCAGGAAGATCTTGTTTGGAGGCTATTGTTTTGGTGTACCCTTGACCCCTGAACAATGTGAAGGTTAGGGGCGGTGAGCCCCCTCACAGTCGAAAATCTATGTATAACTTTTGACTCCCCCAAAACTTAACTATTAATAGTCTCCTGTTGTCCAGAAGCCTTATTGATAACAGTTGATTATATATATTTTGTATGTTATATGTATTATTATATACTGTATTCTTATAAAAAGGTAAGTTAGGGAAGAGAAAATGTTATTAATAAAATCATGAGAAAGAGAAAATATATTTACTATTTATTAAGTGGAAGTGGATCATCATAAAGTTCTTCATCCTCATCATCTTCATGCTGAGTAGGCTGAGGAGGAGGAGAAAAGGAGAGGCTGGTGTTGCTGTCTCTGTGCTGGCAGAGGTGGAAAAGGTGGAGAAGGTGGAATGGGAGGCAGGAGAGACAGTCATACTCGGTGTAACCTGTGGAAATACATTGTAATTTCTGTGTGACTTTTTTGCCTTTTTGTTTCTTTAAAAATGTTTCTATATGGTATCAATCCTTCTTCCACTGTTCGCTTTAGTTTCAGTGCCTGTATCATAGAAGGGCCCATGCCACAAAAGAAGTCAAAAGCAGTCTTGAAGCAAACAGACAACCTACAGAATGGGAGAAAATTTTTGCATGCTACAAATCTGATAAAGGGCTGATAACTAGAATCTACTTAGAACTCAGGAAAATTAGCAAGAAAAAATCAAACAACCCTATCAAAAAGTGGGCAAAGGACATGAACAGAAACTTTTCAAAAGAAGACAGAAGGATGGCCAGCAAACATATAAAAAAATGCTCAACATCTCTA